>CM019066.1:56843036-57064923 GCA_009667805.1 Leptobrachium leishanense | reverse complement strand
TATAAATTAAATGGGAACAATATTGGTGCATTAACAAAACAAATAAAAACTAAAAAACTTTTTTTTTTTTTTTTTACAAAAAATATTTCATAGTCATGTTTGGTATCGTTGGAAAGGCCATGCTCTGGCCGATCCATCAATACAAAATTTTAACCCCTAGCTGCCACGGATCGGGAGATAGGGGGTTCATTGGAACCCCTATCTCCACCATTGGTGGCAGTTAGGGGTTAACTCCAGGACTTGCGTCATCATACTATGCACGATGACGCCAGTCCTCAGGGGGAGTTACCGGAGGCTTGGCCGACATCCAAGATGTCGGACAGCTCCGGGAAAGGATCACAAACCGGTGCTTTTCGGTGCCGAATCGTGATCCGGCTCCCCAGGGTTTAATGCCAGGTACCGTTTGGAAGGGCACGCTGTGGCCTTCAAACAGTGCCTGACATTAAGCTCAGGCCCCCGGCGATCGGGAGGGAGAGAGGTCAGAAGGACCTCCCCCCTCTCCCTTTCAGGCGCCTCCTCCGTACACGCGGGGGGCGCCTGAAATAGATTTCATCGCGCCGCCGCAATGACATCTTTTGTGCCCACTGCGGGGGGCACAGGATGTCAGCCCACACCGGGGGGCACAGCGATCGGCCGGAATTCGGCCAATTGCTGGCTGCGACGGGAGAACGCGCTCAGCGCGTCTTCCGCAGCCAACGCGTCCTCCGCTGCGAAGTGGTTAATAGCACATTTTATCACCATTAGATTTTGCTACGTACATATACACATGTATTTTTGGGATTATGGGTGCAGGTGTTTACTGATATGCACATAGAAATGTTTGGTTTTATTTTTTATTTATTATTTAATTTCCTTTTTTTTCTTCTTTTTATGGCAATAAAGCTGGTAAACACCTTGAGGCATATAGGGATAGTTAGGTCTGGCAGTAGGGAAGAGAGAAATCTGGGGAGAATGGAATTTTTAAGTTGAGAGTAGGGATGAGCTGTTCGGTTTGATCGGTTCGGAGTTCGATTCGAACTTCGCATGTTCGCGAACTACGAACATTTCCGAGTGTTCACCACATGTTCACCCACAATGCACCAAAATGGACTACAATGCACTTTTCCACTGGCCTGAAGCTTGGAACTGGCTACAGCCTTGCACCTGACCTGTGGTCAGGTGCAAGACAGGTTCAAGACTATGCCAATCACGGCTCAGAGTCCTAAGTGGGCAAATGTTGCCCAATCATGGGCTCACAGACCTAAGTCCCGCACCTCACCTGTGGTCAGGTGCAAGACAGGTTCAAGACTATGCCAATCACGGCTCAGAGTCCTAAATGGGCAAATGTTGCCCAATCATGGGCTCACAGACCTAAGTCCCGCAGCACAATAAATAAGGCTTCACACAGCGCTTCAGCACGTATTTGAGAGGAGATTGTTCTTTTGTTAGTGTGTGTTCTCACTGCCAGTCTGCCACCAGCTACTGGGGGGTCTCATTTCTACAAAATATCTGGGAATTGTTCTAATCCATGTGTTCTCACTGACTGCCACCAAGTATTTTGGGGGTCAGTAATTTCTACAAAATATTTGGGAATTGTTATAATCCATGTGTTCTCACTGGCTGTCACCAAGTATTTGGGTGATCAGTAATTTCTACAAAATATTTCGGAATTGTTATAATCCGTGTGTTCTCACTGCCACCCAGTATTTTGGGGGGTTAGTAATTTCTACAAGATATTTGGGAATTGTTATAATCCGTGTGTTCTCACTGGCTGCCACCCAGTATTTGGGGGGGGGTCAGTAATTTTGGGGGTTCCCCCCGCAGTGGCTGATGATCAAGGATGCATGCACTGTACTGTCACCATTTGAGGAGGCAATGAGGATGGTGAGCAGGGACAGTGCATGCATCAGTGGCACAATTCCTTTAGTGTTCCTGCTGGAGCACACTCTGTGGGGAATTATAGAAGTGGCTCTAGAGGCAGAGCAGTGGGAGGAAGAGGAGGCCTTCCCTAGCTCTGAAGGCCCCAGTCTTTACGCAGACAGCATTCCAGCGGGTCCTCCTCAGATCAGACAGGAGGAGGATGAGGAGGTGGAGGAGGAATATTTAAGTAGTGTGGGCATTGAAGGTGGGGATTCCTCAAGGGAGGGTTTTGTGTGCCCAGAAACCCAAGGACTAGTACGTGGCTGGGAGGATGAAGTGCACGATGGGGTCATCTCCTCATTGACCAGGTAGACTCGGAAACTAATGCCAACTCCAACCTACGCTGCATGGGCTCCCTTATCCTGCAAAGCCTGGTAAAGGACCCCCAGGGCTATCAAGGAGAGGGATCATTACTGGTTGGCAAGCCTTCTTGAACCACGATACAAGGGTAAAGTTGCAGAGCTCATCCTGCCCGCACAGAGGGAGCACAGGATGAAAAAAACTTGAGGACGCTCTAAAGCGACACTTGTGTAACACCTTTCCAGGCACTGGTAGGTTACCAAGTGATGACACAGGTGCTTCTGAGGCTGCGGATGATCAGAGGAATAGAGGTGAAGGCCGGGGCCGCTTGACTGATGCCTTTTTAAATTTTGTTAGTCCACGACGCCCAGGGATGTCAAATGTTGGCACCCATTGCCAGCGTCTTCACCGTATGGTGCAGGACTACCTAGGGGCAAGGGCAAACCTGGATACCTTTCCAGCAGAAGGTCCACTGGCTTACTGGGTGTTGAGATTGGATCACTGGCCAGAATTTTGCCAATATGCTATGCAGCTACTAGGTTGCCCTTCATCCAGCGTGCTTTCTGAAAGGACGTTCAGTGCCGCTGAAGGTTTTGTCACAGACAAAAGAGTGCGTCTGTCCACCGACTCTGTAGACCGGCTGACACTTTATAAAATGAATCAGTCCTGGATCAGCAGCTATCAATCCCCTGATGCTGACGTAACGGAATAGATCGGGGATTTCTTCTGCATTCACAAAAACCTCCACCACTGAACTCCTACACAATACCACAAAGGGGTTACGGTATAAAGGCACTTGCTGCCATGAAAGGCACATTATTTGGGTGCACTGACGCCATTACCAGATTTTTATATCATTTTAATCTTTTGAACTGCAGGGTCCAACCCTGCACTTCCACAATACCACAAAGGGTTACGATGTGAAGGCACTTGCTGCCACCAAAGGCACAATATTTGGGTGCACTGACGCCTTTACCAGATTCATATCTTTTTAATATAGGACCGCATGGTCCTGACCCAGACCCAGACTGGTCTTTTGGTATTGTAAATACAATGAAGTGATATTTGGGGCTAGAAGGTATTTGGAAGCAGCCTTAGCCTAGCGAATGATAGTAACATTCACATTTTCTTCTGGTTCTATGTGTTTGGATATAACCTCACTAGAGAGGTATGTGGTGCGTATATATTGTGTTAGAATGAGCTGTACGGATTCTACAGGTGTGCATCGTTGAAAAAGAGTGGTTACCAGATACCATCAAAAGATACCCATACAATTCTCCAATTGTTCTCTTTCCTTGTCCGTATGTGGACACACCGGATCATTACCCATTCACGGAAGCCAGACAGGGACATTATAATCAAATACTAGAGTAGCATTCACATCAGGTATGTTAGTAAGATTCTCATGGTTAACAAATGCAAAAGCACCAGTAGTTATAGCATAAGCAAGATGCAATTTAGTCCGTTCCATTTCAGCTCTGGCCTTCAGGTGCACTATGAAAATCAGTAATCATGGTTTGATTAGTCTTAACCAAATCAGCTAACATCTGTGCAGTCCATGTCATCCCTATAAAGGGATAGCCATATTGTTGTGAATGTGGGGCATATCCGCATATCCAACAGGACTCATTCTTCTTGTAGGATTCACTGTGCACTGCTTGTAAGGATTGTATAAACCCATTATCTATCTCATATGAGGAGTGGCGGAGGTTTCTATGGGACATAGCAGCAGAGGTATTGGGACATGAAGAAGGATTAATAGCAGGACAAGCACAGTCATAATATCAGTCGGCTAGCATATGTATTGCTATGATCAATGGAAAGCCAACGGCACAGATCGGTAATCAGCCCGATGGAGATGACTCCTCCAGCGAAGGCGAATGCCATGGTTGTATCTTTGGTGGTGCAGCCTTTACTCGCGATGCGTGTATCCATGCGGGTGAATCACTCATCAGTACAGCAGTACGGGTAACAGCAACTACCGTCGTCGGAAGACCATATGGTGAAAACTTGTGCCAGTGTTGTTCCTTTCTCCAGGACGTGATCTCCTGTGCGGAAGGGATGTGTTGGCTCACTATAGGGAAAAACAGAAGACAAGGACATATCACCATAGACACTATTCAGTTTTTCTATTAATCGGGCCACGTAATGTTCCTGGATCTGTTCCAGATCACCAGATAACATTACAGGTGGCCCTCCCTTGGTCCACGGTGTGGAGAACGGTCGTCCCATCAGAATCTCGAATGGCGACAGCTTAGTCTTAGCCATTGGAGTCATTCTGATCTCCACCAATATGGCAGGCACATAATCAGGCCAATTAGTGAAAGTGCCTTGTGTGACCTTTCTTATCTTATCTTTTATGGTACGATTTTGGCGTTCGATGAGACAAGAACTTTGTGGGTGGTAAGGAATTTGAAATTTCCACTGTCTTGACATTAGATTAACCACTTGTTGGACAAGTTTTGAGGTAAAAGCAGGGCCTTTATCAGAATCAATTGTCACCGGACAACCAAACCGGGGTATTATTTCCTTACATATAATCTTATCTGTTGTCCTTGCATCCTCTCTGGTGACAGCAAAGGCCTTAGGCCATTTGCTGAACCTATCTATTATGACAAGTAGATATTTAACTCCATCTCTAGCTGTTGGCATGTGGGTGAAATCTAGCTGTAATTCCTGAAAAGGACCCTGAGCTGGGATTTGATGTTCATGTAATCCAACTCGTTTACCTTGTGTGTTATTGCGGGCGCAGGTCAGGCAATGACTGATTTGGGCCTTCACCATGGATGTCACATCAGAAAACAAAAACATTTGGCCAGTTCTGTACATGTGCGTTTAATCCCACGGTGGCCAATACCATGGAACTGTGTTATAAAGATGGGTGCTGCAGCTTTGGGTAGCCCAACCACCCCGTCTTTGGACAATAGTCCTGTGGAGTCTATCGTCATTCCCTGTGACCGCCAGAAGGATAAATCCTCTGTAGCGGCAACTGCCTGTAACTATACGAGCAATGTATCACTGGGAAGTGTGGTGGAGCAAGAAAGAAAGGTGTCTGTGTGATGTTTGTTATGTCATCTGTGTCAGCAGCTTCTTTTGAGATAATGTCAGCAAACTGATTTCCTTTCGCCTGGAAAGAACCATCAGTGGCATGTCCTTTGCATTTAACTACCGCTAACCTAGCAGGTAATTGTATGGCCTCAAGTAAGTCAGTGATGAGGTCTGCATGTGCTATCGTCTTACCGTCAACTGTCTAAAATCCTCGTCTCGTCCACAACACACCAAAATCATGCACCACTCCAAAAGCATACCTCGAATCTGTATATATTGTTACTTCCTTGTCTTTGAACAACTCACATGCTTTTGTCAGTGCTATCAATTCTGCTGCTTGTGCTGATCCCTGTGACAATCTTCCTGAATCATGTATTATGTCTGGTAATTCTACCACGGCATATCCTGTCATGTAGGTACTGTCTGTGGAAAAGACAACAAATTGGGGGATTAGACTCTATAAGGAGATACAAAAATACATCATTGGTGCAGTAAAATAATGATTAATAAGAAGGAAGCCCCCTCCTTTAGATCGCACTCACAAGATGTAAAGAATTAAAAGGCACATCAATGATTAGCGCTCCCCTGGATGAGCTCAGCTGGAAATGGTTACCCCCCCCCCCCCGTCACAGGAAAAAGCACGTCGTACTGGCACCAGTGGCAGTATAAAGATGTTTATTTTAAAAACAAATAATGGAAAGCCAACGCGTTTCGTCCGTACATACAGCAGACTTCATCAGGGCAAAAGAAATCAAATCAAATCAAAAGATTTCTTTTGCCCTGATGAAGTCCGCTGTATGTACGGATGAAACGCGTTGGCTTTCCATTATTTGCTTTTTAAAATAAACATCTTTATACCGCCACTGGTGCCAGTTCGACGTGCTTTTTCCTGTGACGGCAGGGTAACCATTTCCAGCTGAGCTCATCCAGGGGAGCGCTAATCATTGATGTGCCTTTTAATTTTTTACATCTTGTGAGTGCGATCTAAAGGAGGGGGCTTCCTTCTTATTAATCATTATTTTACTGCACCATGATGTATTTTTGTATCTCCTTATAGAGTCTACTCCCCCAATTTCTTGTTTTTTCTACTGGTTATTAGCGTCCACGGGAGGAAACACTGGGGGAGATTTACTCGACAGATACGTATTGTATTTTATATTCTTCTTGTGATCTCACGATCGTTCTTTATTTAGGTACTGTCTGTGGGCCTATGACATGAGCCATCAACAAATATGTGGCGTATGTGTTCACCCTTCATTGGTGTAGACATAAGATCCATACGTGGGGAAGTCACTGCATGTATGAGAGGCAAGCAGTCATGTTCGTCATCTTCTGGTGTGTTACGTAACCTAAGTAGGCTGTTTAGCGCATATATGGGACCTGAGGTAGGTGATGAGTACTTGACAGTCAGGTTTTGTGTGGCTGCAAGGATTATCTCATATCCTGAGTGTCGTTGTGCGGTCACATGTTGTGTGGTAAGGTTGTTCAGCACCTTCAGTACGTGATGTGGTGTATGCAATACAGTATCATGTGATAATGTAATGGCTTGTGCGGCTTCTACAGCCATTGCACATGCTGCTACAGCTCTTAAGCATGCTGGCATACCTTGTAATGGGAGAGGCAACACCTTTGAGATGAATGCAGTCGGCCTGAGAACACCTCCGTGAACCTGGGCCAGTACCGCCGCCATGGCTGTACAATCTTCTCGACAATACAGGTGAAAGGATACATGATAATTGGGAAAACCTAGAGCAGGAGCGGATGACAGCAATACCTTTAACATTTCATATGCGGCACACATGGACTCATCCCAGATCAGCGTATCTGGTGCGTCCTGCTTTGTAGCCTTGCACAAAATATTGTCATAGAGGGAGCAATCAGGAATCCAGTGTCTGCAGAAATTGACCATACCTAGAAAGCTCATCATGTCTGTTTTGCTCGTGGGCTGGGCCAGCTGTGAAAGAGCTTCTATACGAGAGGTGGAGACATGCCTCTCACCTGGGGAAAGCGTGAAACCCAGGTATGTGACCTTTGGCTGGCAATACTGCAATTTTGACAAGGAAACCTTATGTCCCCCTTTTACCAGGTGCACGAGCAGGGCTGACGTATCCTGCTTACATGCATCTGCATCTGGGCTACAGAGCAACAAGTCATCCGCATACTGCAATAGGACTAAACCAGACGGCGGCGCCGACTCTTTGAGGGTCTCACGGAGAGCTCTGCAATAAGCAGCAGCCGAATCAACAAAACCTTGCGGAAGTCGCTTCCAGCAAAATTGTGCATCATCAAATGTGAAGGCTAACAAGGGCTGTGTCTCCCTGTCCACTGGTATAGAAAAGAAGGCATTGGACAGTTCTAGGACTGTGAACATTGTAGCTGTAGCAGGTATGGATGTGAGTAGTGACTGTGCATCAGGGACAATGGGGGCTATGGGGATAATAACCTTGTTCAAGGCTCTGAAGTCTTGGGTGAAGCGAAAACCCTCACCCTTGGGAACAGGATTTACTGGCGTGTTGTAGGGTGATACTATTGGTCTCAGGATACCAGCTTCTAGGAATCTATGGATGAATTCTCTAATGCCTTCTGTTTTAGCTGGTCCTAGAGGGTATTGTTTTTGGTATACTGGTCCTGCACCAGGTTTGAGTGTAGCTCTGAAAGGTGTACAGTCAATCAGTCCTACATCGTATGAATGTTCTGCCCATATGGTATGTAGCGCTGTGTTTAATTCCTTATTGTGGCAGTACCTATTTTTGGCCACCGGAGGGAGACAAGCGCAATGTGAGATACTGAATATTACATTGGGACTACATTTCCAGGCATGCTTTGGGAACGGACACAGGAAGTGGGTGGGACACAGAGACTTACATCCTGAGCCTCGCGGAGAGAGCTGGCAGAGCGCGCCAGGGAGTGAGAGAGACAAGACACAGTGCTGCAGAACGTAACAGTGTCCAGGCCGGAGCGCAGGTGTGGCCTAACGGAGTTACAGATCGGGTTACTCAGCCTTACCAAAGGGAGACCCAGTGATCCACAAGATTACCCAAGCTGCTATTGAGGAAGCCAGAAGACCCCGAGTAAGGAGTACCGCAGGTCGATCGGACTGGGAGAGCAGGCGGTAAGCTGGACAAGTCGCGGCAGGAGCAGAAAGCCAGACAGCGGATCCAGAAGCCAAGAGTGCCCAGTCAATATTGATCGGAGAGACGTCCTGGGTCCAGCGGAGCCTCAAGTATCTGGCGGATGGGTGAGAGGCCTTCTAGGCCGCTGTAAAAACCAAGAAAGCACGCTGCTGTTTGTTTCCAAAACCCACAGGGCCCCAACTTGACTAGTCGAAGATACATCTTGAGAAATTCACTGGCCAGTTGAATAGTGTACCCGGGTACCATAACACACACACACACTTACATTCCGGGACACAACCTGTGCGGGACTCACTCCCCAATCACAAAGGGGTTAAAGATAATTTTCGTATTTATTTTCCGCTGCGCGTGTCTCGAAATACGAAGCATTGTGTTTTCTTTCCGCTGCGCTTTTCTCGAATTACGAAACATCGTATTTATTTTCCGCTGCGCGTTTCTCGAATTACGAAACCTTGTATTTCTTTTCTGCTGCGCGTTTTCTCGAAATGCGAAGCATCGTATTTCTTTTCCGCTGCGCGTTTCCCGCATTACGAAGTACTGTAAAGATATCTACGAACACCGTGTTATTCATTATATGCCATTTATTCTAGTAAACTATATAATTTATAAAATCCACAACGGTGCTGGAGTATATTTATTCCCTAGTGCGGGGGAGACTGACCCGATGTTAAATTTCAGCAGCTCCTCCGGGAGTGAGCGCTACAGGTATATGGTACGTCAGTCAAGGCCTCAGGGATGGTGACTGCAGGGAAATGTAGTGTCCCAGAAGTACGGTCTGGTTGTGTGGTCGTCTGGAAACATGGGTATGGTGATGTGATATCTAAGTCTCCTCATGACCCACATGTGATCTGTATACCTAAGTCACCCAATACGTCACGCCCTAACAAATTCACTGGACATGTGGGGAGGATAGAGAAACTCCGTTTAGTGATTACATTCCTATCGTCATCCCATATGCGTAGGGGTGTGGTTCTTTTGGTTTCAGTCAAGACCCCATTGATTCCCATAGAAGGCTCAGCATCCACCAGGTCACCAGTATACCAGTCACCCAATATGGTAGACGTGGTGGCCCCTGTATAAACCAAGAACGGGATACACTGATCCTCCACTCAGATTTGAATGAGTGGTAGTTCAGTATGGGCATTGGTAATCTGGACTAGGCTGAGGGAGTCTCCTTCTGGGCAGCCCTATTGTCTGTTTTGGGTTTGCCAGTCAATCTAATGTCTGGGTGGTCTGGATTGCAGATCCCTCGTGTAAGTATGTGCTGCATGGTAGGGGCTGGGCTGTTGTGGCGGGTACCCATCCTGTTGTCTCTCCGCCAGTTCTGGACATTGTGCTCGGAAATGACCTACTTTCTTACAATAAAATCATGCGTTATCTCACTGCGCATCTTGCCCACCCCTTCTATCTCCCTGGTTATGATATCCTGATCTTCCTCTACCGCTCTGCTGCTGTCCACTATTCCAACTTCCTCTATACTGTCCTTGAAACGCAAGCAACATACTTTTGCCATCTTTAACATTCCTCTCGAAACACCCAGCTGCATCTTTGACCTGTAGTATTCTTTCTATATCATCAGGCGATTGCGTAGGCCAATTATCAACCATTTGCTTCACCAATCTTTGCACATCAGGCAACAGGTTATTCACCAGCGTCTGTACATACATTTCACCTGTTTCACCATCTCTTGTCAATCCACCATCTTCCTTCCAATTCGCACGGAAACGTTTCACAAATCGCATTACACTTTCATTCTTTTCCTGTTTACAAGCTAGGACAGCAGCCATAGACTTACGGTTACCACGCATCACAATCCATTCAGTTAAAACTGATGCCCACATCTCATCCATCTTAATCTGTGTTCTTAAAGGGTACTCTGTATAATTTGTTACCGCAAAGTCAGTAAGTAATGGACACTGGTCCCATCTGAACCTACCATCACCATCATACCCCATCACACCATTAATAATCATTCTATCGTCTTCTACAGTAAACCTAAGTCCTTTTGTAGCTCTCTTTAGGTACTGTACTGTGGCTGCAGGTGATTTCACCGGGTCTGGGGCTCCTTTGATTATGTCATTAATGACAGCCATGTCTACGGGGACTATAATCATGTGTTAACCTGCAGACATGAATGGTAACATTTCAGTATACTCAGTTGTTCTTTCTTTGTCATTGCTGCTATCATTTGTTTATCTGGCTGAGGGAATAAGTTGGGAGCCCCATGTTCCCGTTGAGTATATCGGGTTTGAAGGTTCCCAAACTGGGCAGTCAGTGACTCTACCCCTTCTCCCTCTATGGATTCTTCCTTCCTGTCAATGCTTAGAGGTGCACCCCCTTGTGCTTGTGCTTGTTCTTGAATATGTGCGTGGTCTACTGCTGCTGATTCTGTCACTGGGAGGTGTGCTGTAAGCGGTGTAGCCGCGGCTTCTGCCTGTTCTATCTGACTTGGGTATCTTGGTGCATCTCTATCTCGTAGAAGGCCTGTAGCATGTAGGGCTGAGGCCAGCACTTCTGGCTTTGTAGTGTGTGGAAACAAAGTGGAAGGTGACATGTACAGGGGTACATATGCTGGTGGTATGGGTGTGGGTGCAGTAGGTATATACTTTATAGGTGCTTTTGTCCCAGGGGCATTGGAATATGGGGCTAACTCAACCCACACCTTCCCACATTCCTTCGTATACTTCCTCTCCCACTTGGGGTCTCCCGTATACCAAGGGAAAGCAACTCTATCATTCAGACACAAACCTTTAATCATCTTAATATGCCATTCATCCATCGCCCCTTGACCCGGAAACAGGTCTGTGGACATAAGGCTTACCGTCCATGAGTTGAGGAGGTCAGTAAAAGGAATCGTGTAATAGGTACTGGCAATGCGACCTACATATGCAAATGGATTCTCATCTGGAAGCGGCTTGCGATCCTTTGGGGCATTTGTACGATTGCACGCAGACCTTGGCAGACTCTTACTGGTACGATACCGGATCTTCGGCTTCTCTCCTTGCGATGATCCATTCTGTAGTGCCTCGAAATCAGGCACTGTCACCTCTTTTCTCCTTTTGTTCATTGAGCTGGAGTTACCCATCTCAACACCTATGTAGGAAACACTACACAAACAAAGTCCACAAAAGCACAATACAGTTTTTACAGTATAGTTTCTTATACAGCTATACAGTTACAAAACACACAAGCACATCAAGCGACATGCATCAGAAACATACACATACACAGATGCGTTAATAATTTGGCCCATGCAATCCCCACTCTCCTGTACCAACAACCGGCCCCCGCAGCGCGTGTGACTCGGACACACAGAAGAGAGTGTCTTATCTCCCAACTAACTATACTATCACTAAATACGAGCAGAAAACAAATAAATCCTGTGCGCACCTCTTAAATACTTACTCTCGTGCTCCCGCAGCACTGATTAATCACTCTGGGCATACACCGTGCTCCAGATAAGGCAACATGCTTCCATTAGCACCTAATGCAACAACGATACCGGATAGTGGGCTACGTAGTCGCTCAGTAAGAAGCAGCCCGCAACCCTAAGCATGGATACATGATCCTACTGAGCAGGTAAAACAGTCAAAAAAGACCAGTAACTTACCCAATCACAGAATCCCACTTCTGACACCAAAACTGTTAGTATCTCCTGACACCTATCTGCGACACATCTCCTTCATATGCGGCCGGAGTCACAACGATCGATCGGAGAATAAAAGACACGAACGAGTGGTATTTCGTGTGTAATCTATTCTATTGATTTATTCTTGACACAGATCATTTATAGTTTTTACACGGGGGAGGATACAGGAAAAGAGAAGGGAAGGATTAGGGAGGACACAAGGAGGTACAATATTGGGTGAGACGGAGTTCACCAATCATGAACATACATGGCATGGATAAAGTATATCAAGGTATATAAAAAGCCAGGGCTTAGGTTATTCAGCAATGAAGCCCATCACCTCACGTAGCAAGTTATCAATTAACAGTGGTTAAGCCGGCCTGAACTATTCTTTATGAACAAATCAATACTTCGGTTGAAACTGCCGGGTTAGTTGATGTTAAGTAAATACTGCTATGCGCAGAAATAATCAAGGTACAGAATAACAGAATTAGCTGAAACAGCAGAATAAGAAAACCATCATTAAAAGCAGAATCAGGAATATGAGCAAGAGGCCTACATACAGAGGAAAGACCAGACTAGATTAATGGTCAATGTTATCAGACACTCAGTGGGATAATTAGCAGAATTAATATCTAACACCTGCACTCTTCCACAATACCACAGAGGGGTTACTGTATGATGGCACTTGCTGGCCTGGCACCAAAGGCACAATATCTGGGTGCACTGACGCCTTTACCAGATTCATATCTTTTTAATATAGGACCGCATGGTCCTCCCCTGCACTCTTCCACAATACCACAGAGTGGTTACTGTATGATGGCACTTGCTGGCCTGGCACCAAAGGCACAATATTTGGGTGCACTGACGCCTTTACCAGATTCATATCTTTTTAATATAGGACCGCATGGCCACCCCTGCACTCTTCCACAATACCACAGAGGGGTTACTGTATGAATGCACTTGCTGGCCTGGCACCAAAAAAGCACAATATTTGGGTGCACTGACGCCTTTACCAGATTCATATCTTTTTAATATAGGACCGCAGGGTCCACCCCTGCACTCTTCCACAATACCACAAAAACCTGGCTAACTCCCTCTGACACGGCCTCCGTTGCTGCTCTCTCACATGGCGGTCTACACTTGAGCCATACCCAGACCGGGTTGAGAGAAATGGTGGCGGGGTCGGACTCCTGCTCTCTCCCACCTGCACCTACCAGCATCTCCCTCCACCCCCATCCCTCTCCTTCTCCTCCTTCGAGACACACTGCATCCGCCTGTTCTCTCCTCTGGCTCTCAGGGTGGCAGTCATCTACCGCCCCCGGACCAACCTCCCAGTTCTTTGACCACTTTGCTACCTGGCTTTCTCACTTCCTGTCTTCTAATCTTCCATGCCTAATTCTCGGGGACTTCAACATTCCCATTGACGATCCTTCCGCCCCTGCTGCCTCCAAACTTCTTTCACTCATGTCCTCCCTTGGACTCACACAATCCTCCCTCCTCCCTACCCACCGCGATGGTCACGCTATTGACCTTGTCTTTTCCAACCTCTGCTCCATTTCTGAGTTCAAATGTCGCCCTTTCCCATCTCTGACCACCACATTCTCTCTTTCACCTATCTGGACTTCCTAAACACCCTGCTCCCCCACCCCGCACACACACTCGCAGAAATCTACATGCTGTGGACCCCATCAATTCTCCAACCTACTTCACCACCTCCCTCATACCTCATCCTTCACCTGCCCTGATGCTGCCACTAATCACTACAACACTACGCTTATCTCTGCTCTAGACACTCTTGCTCCCTTCGACTCTGCAAGGCCCCACGCCGCCAGCTTCAGCCCTGGCACACCCTCCAGACTCGCTACCTGCAAAGATGCTCCGGCACCGCAGAGCGTTGCCTGGAGGAAATCCTGCTCTGAAGCTGATTTTGTTCACTTCAAGTTTATTCTCCGGTCATACACTCTGCCCTCCACTTGGCCAAACAATCCTTCTTCTCATCTCTTATATCTACGCTGTCCTCCAACCCTAAACGGCTCTGGTCCACCTTCAACACCCTCCTCTACCCACCTGCACCTCCCCCCACAGCTGCCTTCAGCGCTCAAGACCTGGCAGACTACTTCCTCAGTAAAACTTTAACTATCAGAAGCAACATCCCAACACAAGATAGTTATCTGCCACCTCCACTCCCACAGGTCCCCTCTGCCACCCTCTTGCCGCTTTTTTGTCCTCTTTTTTCCTTGTTTCCTGTCCTCCAGGGCACTACCAGGACCCCCATACACCTTTTATGGCAAATATCTTGCATATATGCCCTCTTGGAGGGCACTCTAAAAACCGAACTTTCGAGTCCCTTTGACTTGCATTGAGTTTGGTTCGTGTTCGAGTTCGAACTCGAACTCTTCAAAAACTTCCGAACACGGGGGTGTTCGGCTCATCCCTAGTTGAGAGGCCGATAAAGAAGTAGAATTATTTTGGGGAGAAATGGAGGGGAAAAAAGCCCTGCTAAAGTCTGGGAATACCAGGAAGAGATGACGGTTTTACGTACCATAGTTATTATTATTATTATTCTTTATTTATAAAGCGCCAGCATATTCCGCAGCACTGTACAAAAGGCACAGTATAGACAGGGTTACAATACATTGTACAACATTAGACAAACCGTACAGGAAGAGATGAGGGCCCTATTCCCGTAGGAACTCACAATCTAGAAGGGTTGGGGTTGGAAACAGGAGGAGAGGACTGCAAGGTGAGAGTGATTGATGGTTACGTCAGTGAGTTGGGTGGTAGGCTTCCCTAAATAGGAACGTTTTAAGGGAGCGTTTGAAGGAAGAGAAATTTGGGGAAAGTCTGACTGTATGAGGGAGAGTGTTCCAGAGAATGGGGGCTGCGCGTGAGAAGTCCTGCAGTCTATCATGGGAAGAGGTGATGCGGGGAGACGCTGGTCGCTGTTTGTGCTTAGGGAGCGGGCTGGGGTGTATTTGGTAATCAGTGAGGACAGGTAGTGGGGAGCTGAGTTAGTGAGGGTTTTGCAGGTCAGGGTATTAGAGATTATTGACTTATTTAATAGGTCAGGGATATATTAATTATGACATATATTTCTTATTGTAGATATATATAGATATATATATATATTATTGACAGTGCCTCCAATACCAGTGGTATAAATTGGTATTTAACCCTTAAGATAGGGATTAATAACCAATCAATGAATATACGTCTTAACAAATATATGACGCGTTATCCCGAGTTCTTTTGATGCTTTTTAGACACAATAAAATCAATAAAGATGATATGAGACTGCGTAACGGTAAAACAATTCAAACCAAAATTTATTCACACGTCAAGTTTCATACAATCATATGTTATCAACAGATTAGCAAGATACAATTTCACAAGTGATTATAGATTGTGATTAGTAGCGAAACTGCGACACGCAATAATCTAATGGTCAAATATTTTAGGTTTATAGACCGCACCACAGATATACACGCCTCAGTTCTTAAACACCAAGCAATATTCTATTCACTTAGACCTTTCCCATTATAAACCAATCCTCCACCTGGCTAAAATAAACACTCAGTTACTGGGCATCGCCTGCAGCACAATTTATCATTGTGGGGGCCTATTCACTAAATGCAACTTCCTTCAGGGAGATACATAACACACTCGATAGGTAGACTATCTCTTCCACAGATCAATCACAGCACTTGATTCAATATACGTTAACCCAAAGCTTCTTATTGACTTACATGCATTCAATCGAAAGGGCTGTAAGATGGATATGGAAGGAGTTATGCTAGTTTTACGAATGGGGCTGACGGCACTTGACATATAAAAACTATTTCACGGTTCCAGCGTATCTCACTATGGGTATACAATTGATCTTTAGATGTCCACAACTAGTATTCTTGTAATATAAATAATTTCACTAAATTATGGCTCAAGTATTTAGCCGGAAATAGTCTCTTCCTAAGCACTCCTCTGCAGTGGAGTGGAAAGGCTGATTACTAGTCTACTGATTAGGCTTCAACAGCAAAATAATTCATTTATATTCCTTTAATTGTGATGGACATCTAAAGTAAGGACTATGCAATTAGAAAATAGATATCAAGAATATTCAGGCATACTTTACCATCCGGTTAGTAAAGATAGAATGGTGGAAGATTAGGGTGTGGTCACGTCTTATTGGGGTGGGGCTGATGATATTTGCCCTTTCTCCCCTCCAAGCATCCCTCAGGTCTCTCTTCAAGCTTTTCTCAGTGTGTTGATCCCTCTGGATTGTCCCCTCTATATAGTGGTCTTCCGCCCAGTTTTAGATCTAGCCCATCACTATGTGGCCTCATTTGATTGGAGGATATATATATTCATCAACTCCAGGGGTCTGTCCAGGTGTTATATTACCTGGCCAGCCGATGGCGCTCTCAGATCAACCATCAACCTTCTGCAGGAATTAATTTATGTATTTGGCCGATCTTTTACTGGTTTGGGGGTTGTTTTATTCCTATATCCCGGGACTCCATAGATTTTATTAACAAACCAAAATTTATTTCTATTGTGGCATCGCCGGCATACTTCGCCACGGCGTGTGTGCATTTCATACCCCCTTTACTTAAATCCACAGGTATGTGTATATGAGAGGATTCTGCAGACATACATTAATTCATTCATTCGTGATATCGTCTTTAACATTCACAATTACCAGACTTAATCTGTTTCATGCATGTTAGTACACCAGACATTTGTAATAATCAACTGAATGTGGTATTGCTTCTGTTTTTTATAAGACGCCAAGATTATCTATTCTAACTGACCACATAAATTAAATATTCAAATACCATATAGTGTTAGATCATATCACCGAATAGCATAGCATTACAAGCTGGTTTATCCAAGCCATTTAACCTTCTCTGTTTTTGTTTTTTTTTATTGGGCAACCCATTGTTCAATGTTTACGTGGCTTTCAGAGTTTCGATCTGACAAAATAAACACAATACTGAGATACCTATCCTAGGGTAAGATCAGTTGTCATTGTGTTCCCTTACTTTTAAACAATTTGATCTAACATCTGCTTGTTTATTTTTTACAAACCAGAGTCCATTAGACCTTCTTTGATCAATGGAAATGTCTTCCCTTGTATGCGTAACAATAACGATCAATTGTCTTTAGAAAGCATATTCTTATTATATATTAAACACGCAGACGAGTTGTCTGTGTGAAGCAATTCCTGGCCCCAAATTTAAATAGTCCTGCGAAATATAGAAATTTCATATCTGAAAAGGTCTGACATAATCCCCCTTTTCAATATCTACTCATCTAGATCCATGATTAGAATTGACATGGACCATTTGGATAGGAAATTTTACATCTGTGTGGTAACCTTAATCTTCAACAAGTGTCAGGCTTTGACTCATCTGGTAATTGGTGCAGGAAAAATAATTGGTAAATACATGATTGGTTCTCACGACCTTCCCCTTTTGCGGTTCCCACATTTCTTTTATGAACGGGGGTAATCTGAGGGTGAATCAATGAACTCCAGTTGATGAAAGTGGATTTGAATCAAGCAGTGTTTTCCCCAGGTAAGGACCATTCAAGCGAAACATCTTGTGGCTTGTTGATCTTTTCATCTATGGAGGTTGATTTTCAAACAACCAATAACGCACTTGTCGTCATCCTTCCATTTCTTTGGGTATCCTTTATGACAGGGTGCTTCCATGACTTTACGTCACCTCCAGCATGGCTGCTCCTGACATCTGAGTCTTTAGGACACGTCTCCATGCGAGTGACCAATTGTCACTTTACTCATCTTATCTTTCTAAAAAGGGATAAACTTCATAAGAATTGATATACACATGTGAATACTTAGGTTAACACTTCATCATTGTGACTTTGGACTTTAGGATCATGGTAAATGGAAACGGATAATCTTCCTCATTTCTGATTTATTCCATGCTTTCCCTTAGATGCAGCATGGCATTTATTTTAATTTTAATGCATTTCATCAAGACAGTGGCACATAGATTATTAGCCCTTTCAATTCTTGTGAGCCATTAAGTATATCATCCCTCTTTTGTGGGCTTGCTTTCCTAATAGGGGACTGAATAGGATATCGCCCTGTAGAGATAAATAATATATACGTATTTATATATATTTTTCCTACAAATTTAATTTCTTTGACCGTATTAACGAGTTAAAACCAGTGATTGGATTTGGCCTTCCCATGAGGTTTACTCCTGCAATCATGCAGTTATTGTATGGATTTATTATAACAAACCCTGTTAATACCCGTTCCTAACCTCCGAGGGCAACTACATGAACTGGTGTTGAGAATCACTTTACCTGGGGTAGGGAGATTCTCATCCTTATCCACCGTACAGAGAACCTTAGGTTTCTTGTAGGCTAATGCGCAACGGGTAGCGGGCTCTCCATCGGGGCATCTGGCTACGTCAATCTCTTGAGAGTCGGTTGCGGTTAATGGCCTGTTTATATCAGAGGGACTAGAAGTAGGCTGAAAAATAGGAGAGTGGTTAGCATCCAACAGCAGAAATCCCCCTTTACATACTTTAGATTACTTATTAATATGTAGACCTGGGGATTAAATGGTGTTAGGTTGTGCCACCTCTGCCATTTCATTCAGTCGTTCCCTCTGATTCAATAACATCTGAGGTGTTATTGATCCTGTGGCCCTTGAATGGCCACTGGATTTATCCCTAAAGAGTTATCAGGCCGCTGTGCCAATACATACTCGGTTATCTCCGCCAATTGTTCAGCTAATTGATATAACCGGTATTCGTATTGGTTTATTCGGTCGTTCGGATAATTTCGGTTAAGGTATCTATTTCTGCGGATCCTATTACGCTCGGGCCTAAAATTATTTGATGTGTCAGAATCAGCATTACTACTTCTGTTCTGACGGTGTGATCTGGGCCCGGGGTCTCCTGTCTGACCTCCCCTTCTATTTTCAGGAAACCCTAACGCAATGGGGTATCCTACCTATTTGAGGGGGATCACCACGTTGAGGAGAATCACTAGATTGGGGATACCTATTTCTTTGGGCAGGCCTAGGCCCTTGGGCATATTCCCTGTGACAATTGTGCGGTCGTAGCCATTGCTCATACCTTCTGCAGTCATTGGGTGACCTCTGCTCCCCACTTCTTGGTGGGCGCAGGGCAGGCGTGACCCTGGGGTTCCTATCTGGATTATTCCCTTTTACCACCTCAGCGTATGATTTCCTCCTAGCAACATATACCTGGGAGGCATCCTGATATTGCTTAGGGGCAACTTGGCTTGTGGTATGGGCCCTTTTATCCGTCCTATGACTCCCATGACTGGCCTCATTAGATGGCTGGACCTGCACTTTTATAGGCCTTGAAGGGATCCCCCTTTCGCCCTGTTTAACATCATCTGCGGGGTCACTTACAGAATCTACCCCGCTGTCTTTGGCATGCTCTTTTAAATGGGGGCCAGCATCAGGCTTATGGTCAGAGGAAACAGTTTCTGTTTTTCTACCCTTTACCTGGGATATGGAGTCTATCCGGGTTTTTAGTACCTCTTTCTTCAAGGTTTCCAGTGAGCATTGAATTTCATCTGTGACAGTTTCAACACTTCATCACTGCTTGACACCTCGGACTCACTTGTCTCCATCATGGCAACCTTTTCTATCACTATTCGTTAGGCATTGCACAACACAAATACATTATGGAGGCCATGATTCCATTATAATGCAATTCCTTGTTTCCTTGTCTTTTGTGTTTGTAAACAAATCCAAGAATTTACACACATCCCCTTCCTTGTCCCACATATTGTGTACAAGACTTTGGGCGTGGTCTTTGATAGTATCCACAAACACAATCAGACTGGTTTCAATATGCAATGACTCTCTGATATGTTCTAACACTTCACATATTTCACTACGTCTTGTTATTTCTTCACGTCTCGATTGAGGGATTGTAGATGTGTGACTTCTGGAATACTCTGCCTTCTGGCTATCAGTATCTGAACCAGACATGTTTCTGCACTACAGCAATCGGATAACAATACTTTAAAAAAAAAGTATCCACAGCCAACAACAAACGTTACTTGATTACCACTGTTTTAATCCAATAGCTTAATCTGCTACTTAACGACCAGCAAGTTTATGTTACTTTCACAAATACTTGATCTGGTGCTCACAACCAATAACTTGCTCTCTTACTTGATAGATAAACTTGATTTTATTGTGAAAAATTCATTTAGAATCTCAGCAGTGCCTCCAAATATGTTAGAGATTATTGACTTCTTTAATAGGTCAGGGATATATTAATTATGACGTATATTTTTCTTATTGTAGATATATATAGATATATATATATTATTGACAGTGCCTCCAATACCAGTGGTATAAATTGATATTTAACCCTTAAGATAGGGATTAATAACCAATCAATGAATATACGTCTTAACAAATATATGGCGCGTTATCCCGAGTTCTTTTGATGCTATCTAGATATTTTTAAACACAATAAAATCAATAAAGATGATATGAGACTGCGTAACGGTAAAACAATTCAAACCAAAATTTATTCACACGTCAAGTTTCATACAATCATATGTTATCAACGGATTAGCAAAATACAATTTCACAAGTGATTATAGATCGTGATTAGTAGCGATACTGCGACACTCAATAATCTAATGGACAAATAGGTTTTAGGTTTATAGACCGCACCACAGATATACACGCCTCAGTTCTTAAACACCAAGCTCTATTCTATTCACTTAGACCTTTCCCATTATAAACCAATCCTCCACCTGGCTAAAATAAACACTCAGTTACTGGGCATCACCTGCAGCACAATTTATCATTGTGGGGGCCTATTCACTAAATGCAACTTCCTTCAGGGAGATACATAACACACTCGATAGGTAGACTATCTCTTCCACAGATCAATCACAGCACTTGATTCAATATACGTTAACCCAAAGCTTCTTATTGACTTACATGCATTCAATCGAAAGGGCTGTAAGATGGATATGGAAGGAGTTATGCTAGTTTTACGAATGGGGCTGACGGCACTTGACATATAAAAACTATTTCACGGTTCCAGCGTATCTCACTATGGGTATACAATTGATCTTTAGATGTCCACAACCAGTATTCTTGGAATATAAATAATTTCACTAAATTATGGCTCAAGTATTTAGCCGGAAATAGTCTCTTCCTAAGCACTCCTCTGCAGTGGAGTGGAAAGGCTGATTACTAGTCTACTGATTAGGCTTCACAGCAAAATAATTCATTTATATTCCTTTAATTGTGATGGACATCTAAAGTAAGGACTATGCAATTAGAAAATAGATATCAAGTTATTCAGGCATACTTTACCATCCGGTTAGTGAAGATAGAATGGTGGAAGATTAGGGTGTGGTCACGTCTTATTGGGGGGGGGCTGATGATATTTGCCCTTTCTCCCCTCCAAGCATCCCTCAGGTCTCTCTTCAAGCTTTTCTCAGTCTCGATCCCTCTGGATTGTCCCCTCTATATAGTGGTCTTCCGCCCAGTTTTAGATCTAGCCCATCACTATGTGGCCTCATTTGATTGGAGGATATATATATTCATCAACTCCAGGGGTCTGTCCATGTGTTATATTACCTGGCCAGCAGATGGCGCTCTCAGATCAACCATCAACCTTCTGCAGGAATTAATTTATGTATTTGGCCAATCTTTTACTGGTTGGGGTCGTTTTATTCCTATATCCGGGACTCCATAGATTTTATTAACAAATCGAAATTTATTTCTATTGTGGCATCGCGGCATACTTCGCCATGGTGTGTGTGCATTTCATACCCCCTTTACTTAAATCCACAGGTATGTGTATATGAGAGGATTCTGCAGACATACATTAATTCATTCATTCGTGATATCGTCTTTAACATTCACAATTACCAGACGTAATCTGTTTCATGCATGTTAGTAGTGTACACCAGACATTTGTAATAATAAACTGAATGTGGTAGGGCCTGTTTTTTATAAGACGCCAAGGTTATCTATTCTAACTGACCGCATAAATTAAATATTCAAATACCATATAGTGTTAGATCATATCGCCGAATAGCATAGCATTACAAGCTGGTTTATCCAAGCCATTTAACCTTCTCTGTGTTTTTTTTTATTGGGCAACCCATTGTTCAATGTTTACGTGGCTTTCAGAGTTTCGATCTGACAAGATAAACACAATACTGAGATACCTATCCTAGGGTAAGATCAGTTGTCATTGTGTTCCCTTACTTTTAAACAATTTGATCTAACATCTGCTTGTTAATTTTTTACAACCAGAGTCCATTAGACCTTCTTTGATCAATGGAAATGTCTTCCCTTGTATGCGTAACAATAACGATCCATTGTCTTTAGAACGCATATTCTTGTTATATATTAACCACGCAGACGAGTTGTCTGTGTGAAGCAATTCCTGGCCCCAAATTTAAATAGTCCTGCGAAATATAGAAATTTCATATCTGAAAAGGTCTGACAAGGGTAAGGATTTTAAATTTAATTCTGCAGTGGATGGGGAGCCAGTGAAGGGATTCGCAGAGGGGAGCGGCAGAGACAGAGCGGCGGGTCAGTTGGATTAGCCTGGCAGAGGCGTTCAGGATTGATTGTAGGGGGAGAGGCGGGAGAGAGGGAGGCCAGATAAGAGATTATTGCAATAGTCAAGTTGGGAGATTACCAGGGCGTGTATGAGCTGTTTTGTGGTGACAGTGGTAAGAAATGGCCGAATTCTGGAAATATTATGCAGTTGGTATCGGCAGGAGGAGGAAAGAGACTGGATGTGGGGGGATGAAGGAAAGAGAAGAGTCAGTCAAGTGTAACTCCAAGACAGCTAACTTGGTTTGATGGGGAGATGGTGATACCCTCCACCGTGATAGAGAAGTCAGGAGGTGGGGAAGCATTAGAGGGAGGAATAAGTAGGAGCTCCGTCTTGGACATGTTGATCTTTAGGTGGTGGGAGGCCATACAGGAGGAGATGCCAGATAAGCAGTCACTGACTTTGGAAAGGACAGGGGGAGAGATATCAGGGGTAGAGAGGTAGATCTGAGTGTCATCAGCGTAGAGGTGGTAATTAAAGCCAAAGCTGTTAATGATTTTGCCCAGGGAGGAGGTGTAGATGGAAAAGAGCAGAGGACCAAGGACAGAGCCTTGAGGTACACCAACAGAAAGAGGCAATGAAGAGGAGGAGTTACCAGCAAAGGACACAGAGAAGGACCTGTTGGATAAATAGGAGTCAACCCAAGCGAGTGCAGTGTCACAGAGACCAAGAGAGCTGAGGGTCTGTAGAAGGAGGGGGTGGTCAACAGTGTCAAAAGCAGCCGAGAGGTCAAGCAGGATGAGAATAGAATAGTGGCCGTGTTGTTTAGCAGTTAGGAGGTCGTTGGTAACTTTGGTGAGGGCAGTTTCAGTTGAGTGTAGGGGACGGAAGCCAGATTGCAGGGGGTCAAGAACTTAGATGTGAAGGGGAGCAGAGATACAGAGCGGTAGTTGTATGGAGAGTTTGGATCGAGGGAGGATTTCTTTAGTAAAGGGGTAACTAGTGCGTGTTTGAAGGCAGATGAGAAGGAGCCAGTGGAGAGAGATAGGGTGAAGATGTGTGTGAAAGCAGGGGTGAGGGAGGAGGAGAGGGGAGGAATTAGATGTGAGGGAATGGGGTCGAGCGGGCACGTGGTGAGATGTGAGGAGGACAATAAGGAATTGACTTCCTCATCAGTGGCTGGGAGGAAGCGGCAGTGGGTAGCAGAGGGGGCCCCTGGGAGTGGAGGTGGCAGATAACTATCTTTTGTTGGGATGTTGCTTCTGATAGTTAGAGTTTTATTGAGGAAGAAATCTGCCAGGTCTTGAGCGCTGAAGGCAGCTGAGGGGGGAGGTGCAGGTGGGTAGAGGAGGGTGTTGAAGGTGGACCAGAGCTGTTTAGGGTTGGAGGACAGAGTAGATATAAGAGATGAGAAGAAGGATTGTTTGGCCAAGTGGAGGGCAGAGGTGTATGACCGGAGAATAAACTTGAAGTGAACAAAATCAGCTTCAGAGTGGAATTTCCTCCAGGCACGCTTTGCAGTGCGGGAGCATCTTTGCAGGTAGCGTGTCTGGAGGGTGTGCCAGGGCTGAAGCTGGTGGCGTGGGGCCTTACAGAGTCGAAGAGGAGCAAGCGTGTCTAGGGCAGAGATAAGTGTGGTATTATAGTGGTCAGTGGCAACATCAGGGCAGGTGAAGGATGAGGTGTGAGGGAGGTGGTGAAGTAGATTGGAGAATTGATGGGGATCCATGGCATGTAGATTTCTGTGAGTGTGTGTGCGGGGTGGGGGAGCAGGGTGTTTAGGAAGTCCAGATAGGTTGAAAGAGAGAAGGTGGTGGTCAGAGATGGGGAAAGGGCGACATGTGAACTCAGAAATGGAGCAGAGGTTGGAAAAGACAAGGTCAATAGCGTGACCATCGTGGTGGGTAGGGAGGAGCGAGGATTGCGTGAGTCCAAGGGAGGACGTGAGTGAAAGAAGTTTGGAGGCAGCAGGGGCAGAAGGATCATCAATGGGAATGTTGAAGTCCCCGTGAACTAGGCATGGAAGATTAGAAGACAGGAAGTGAGAAAGCCAGGTAGCAAAGTGGTCAAAGAATTGGGAGGTTGGTCCTGGTGGGTGGTAGATGACTGCCACCCTGAGAGCCAGAGGAGAGAACAGGCGGATGCAGTGTGTCTCGAAGGAGGAGAAGGAGAGGGATGGGGTGGAGGGAGATGCTGGTAGGTGCAGGTGGGAGAGAGCAGGATTCCGACCCCGCCACCATTTCTCTCACCAGGTCTGGGGGTATGGCTCAAGTGTAGACCGCCATGTGAGAGAGCAGCAACGGAGGCCGTGTCAGAAGGCGTTAGCCGTAGTTAGTGTGTAAGTGTGTTACAATGCATTTTATAAGCCCAATTTGTAGAAATAATTGATCAGATTTTACTGACTGTTTGATTCTCATGGGAAGGGTTAAATTAGTTTAGGGTCTGTGTCTGTGAGAAGAAACTGATTCCAGGATGCCATAGCACTATATATAGCTAATACAATTAACAATGGAAGGACGCCAGACTGGTTGTGCTTATCCGGGTCCAAAACCATCCCTAGTTTCCTATTTCTAAGAATGGGTAATATCTAATAAATTGGTAATATATCTAAAAGACAGCCGGATTTGATACCAAATAAACATACAGGGGAATTCTTATTTTCCACATGGTGGGAAGCGCTTGGAAAACGTCTTCCCATGCTGTGGCATGAGCTTCTACTGTATGTTCAAAAATGGTATAAAAGAAGTCCAGGGATTTTTAGTGAAGAAGCAGGAAAAGGGGACAGAAGGAAGCTTCAGAGCTTGCCTGAGCTCTCTTGACAATGCGATCTCAAACCAGCCTTATATGCAGAATGATAAAACTCTCCTTGGTAACGTATAAATGATGTAGCTTTTTGTATTAATGTCTAATCTCTCTAACCATCTAGTTTTTCTATATTATCCAGTACTAATAATTAATTTACTAAATTGCTATCAGTTAGTTACACCTGTTTATTGCTTATCCTAATAATACAAGTGACTTGTGTTATAGCTACTAACCAATTTGTAGCAGGATTCTTTTGTTGTCATTTGTCATGCTTTAATGTCGTTCATGTGTGTGTCTCATCACTCTCAGTCAGAGGCAACATTTACATCTGCAGCTAAAAGGGTTAATTGACTATCACAACTAATGAATTATTTGTATCAAGGTTATTTTCAGACAATGCTATAATGTCATCCATGTGTGTCTTATTACTCTCAGCCAGACTCAGCATTTACATTTGAAGCTTAATGGTTTAATTAATTGTGATTAGGGAACTACAGTGATGTTCCTTAATATGTGTAACATTCTTGAATGTCACATGTGTGAATACTGTGATGTTTCAGGTTGATGCGTTAATTGATTAATTGAGTCATTTGCATTGATTGATTACGTGATATGGATTTATACGCTTTGGTTTCTGTGATAATCCGGTTTCAAGAATGTCCTCGGGGTTTTGATGTATTTGCCTACCATTTAATTGTGTGTGTATATATATATATATATATAAAAAAATATCAATAGACCGGGCACTCGTTTCCCCGGGCGGCTGACTCCTAGGAGGCCCCATGTGAATGGTAGGTACTTACTTGCCTCGGTGCTTAGCTCCCCTGGTCAAAATATATAGAAAAAATATTTTTAATTTATATTCTATATTTTATATAAGGCCTTTAGGGGCCGAAACGTCAGATTTTACATGATATTTCAATAAATTCTAAACCTTTATGGAACAAGTCCTCGAGTGCCTCCCTCCACCTATATATTATATATATATATATATATATATATATATAAAAAAAGTCCCGATACTAAGCCCAATCACGCCAACTCCTGAGCAATAAGGACCTGAGTGCAATATCCCAAAGATACGTATAGCACAGAACAAATAGGGTAGCACATGAGGATTTTTGTAAATAAAAGCAGAAAAATTTATTGAGAATACATACTAAAATACGGTTCCTGTCCTATTGACCGACGTTTCGGCCCTTCAAGAGCCTTTATCAAGGTTTACAGGTACAAAATGCAAAACATACTATATACATGTAAGACAAAAAAGCTCACCCAATAGTTGCGCGTTGTCTTGGTGGACGCCGACCTCTTGAATTGGCAGTGTCACGAGCATCGATTAAGTTTAATGAACCTAAAGACACTCATTCTAAACAGGATTCACGACTATTTGTACCTATGTCATATCACACCCTGAGCCATACCATGACAAGGGCCATTCGATCTAACTGGTCCCTCTTTAGAGGTGATAAAACCTTACCCAAAAAGTTTCTCCAAGCCTCGATCATTAGCTACAAGCGATCACGCAATATCCATGATTTATTGGTCAAATCAGATCCGATCCATTTCTATTCTGCACGATCCCAACCCCTGAAATCCGGGTGCTTTCGTTGCCCGAATTGCGTGACTTGTAGTCATATGAATACTACACCTACTTTTCCACATCCTCATTCGGGTAAAAGATTTAAAATTCAACAACATATTACTTGTACCACGGAATATGTGGTGTATCTGATTACCTGTCCCTGCGGTCTGGCCTACGTAGGCGAGATGGATAGACCACTACGTGAGAGAATCCATGGTCATAGGTCTAACATCACCACTGCTTTACGGGACGGCTACTCAGATAAGCCGGTCGCTAAACACTTCTTAGAAGTTAAACATCAATTGACTACACTCAGAGTGACCGCTATTGATCATGTACCCCCCTTGAACAGAGGGGGAGATCGTTCACGTCTATTATTACAGAGAGAGACCTTCTGGATTAAGACTCTAGACACTATTTCACCCAAGGGTCTTAACGAGTATATTTTGTATACTTTGTTTCTTTCACCCAGATAGACTCGTTTTACTTAAAGGTAGTAGTGCCATGTACGTTTACACTTCACTTTAGTATTTTAGATCTACTTGCCCTGTACTGTTGTGGATGTATAGGTAATTCTTGAGCTCTCTCCATTGTGTTGTTATCCTTTAAGTGTTTTGGATCGACAAATGTATCGGACATTTACATTTACAAGCCCTCAGTGGCCCTTAGTTAGCCGATTTAAGGCTGTTTGGGTGCGTCTCCTAGCCTTTTATGTCAGAAATCACTCCATATGATGATCTTGGTATTATCGCTGTTTGCGATTTTGTCTCCGATCTACCCAGGTCCTTTGTTTTTAAGTTTCTATGGTAACCTGCGCTCTGCAGGCCCGACTGCCTCTGCGTCATCAATCTGCGCCCTCCCCGGAAGTGTACGCCGTACCCATGAGGTCCGGCGTCCACCGAGACAACGTGCAACTATTGGGTGAGCTTTTTTGTCTTACATGTATATAAGTATGTTTTGCATTTTGTACCTGTAAACCTTGATAAAGGCTCTTGAAGGGCCGAAACGTCGGTCAAGCGGACAGGAACCTTATTTTAGTATGTATTCTCAATAAATTTTTCTGCTTTTATATACAAAAATCCTGATGTGCTACCCTATTTGTTCTGTGATATATATATTCGTGATTCATAACTGTTTAATAAAAGTTTTCCCCTTTACTTTCACCAATCAGTCTCGTGTCCTGTTTATTAAATAATAAATGAATTGCTGATTGATGAGGCATGACAGTAAGGTGTGTTTTATATGTTTTTGTTTTATGTATTTGAAGCTGAAGAAATTGATAATAAGAGAGGACTTTAGGTAATAATGTGTAATTTGCATCGTCTTTAATTGTATATGTTTAATGTTTGTATATTATATTGAAAATTTCTACTAAAAAAGAATATAGAAAAAAATGTCTTTATGCTATAAATATGAACCATATATGGCAATTAGAAGTGCTTGTGGGGTTGACCGTGTTGGTCAACTCTAACGTTGTAATATATCTGTATACTGATTGGCTGTTACATCACATTTTTGTTGGGGGACAGAAATGAACCAGGTCTGTTGGAACACTCTCATTGGTTATAATGTGTATGAGTTTTAATAAAAGACCTGGCTGGACAAAGACAAGCCAGATACATTTGAAGTACCACATTCTCTGTGTTTGACTTCAATTATCGCCGCTATAGCGTAGCACTCCTGCCTGCGTCTTTTCTTGGTTATATGAAAGAAATAACATACAGGGTTATCCAAAGAGATCCGAATTGCTTGAGAAAGGTAACCGAATGCTGAAAATCAGCGTTCGGTTACCTTTCTTGGCCATTCGGCTATTCAGAGAGCAGACAATTCGCCAAATCCTGGCGAATTGCCTGCACATACGGTGCCTGTTCGGTGCCTGTTCGAGGGCAGTGAAATCCCCATGAAAATGCACTGCTTCGTCTATACAGAGAACACAAACCAGCAGTGAAAGGTTCCCCTAATGCCCTGCCATTCAATGGTTTAATTCGGCAAATTTATTCAGGAGAATCCCATAGACTTCATTGTTAAAAATATTCCCGTTTTAATTCAATATCTAATAAACCGTTTATTATAAAATTCTGCAGCAAAAAGTCTCTTTATTTATAGATTTTTTAGGATATTTTAAGCATTTTTCTTTTTTTTTTAAAAGTCCGATTTTTTTTTTTTTTTTTAAGTTTACTTATTTTTTCTGTAACAGCCCTCTTTATTATCATTCCCTGGACCTCATGTGCAAATTTCAGACATTTTCGCTCAGTAGTTTCTTTGCAAACAGCGTTTCAGTTTCACACATTCACACAAACTATTTTGCTAATTTATTCACTGCTTCGGCTGCTTCGACTGCTTCGCTGCGTGTGATTGGCTCCTGTTCGGGTTTTTCCGTGGTTTTCGGCAGGTTAATCCAGATGTTTTTGTGGCTTTTCGGCGTGCATTCGCTGGGTTTTGCGGTTCGTTTTCGTCGGGTTTGCGGCAGCTTTTCCCTGCAATTCGGGGACCCTGTGGTGCTTCCTGAATACACCGCAGGTCACTGAATTGGGATCGGCAAAAGGAACCGAATTGAAGAGAACAAAAAGTCACCGAACGTGCGGTGACTTTTCGAATCTCTTTCAATAACCCTGAAAGGTTTTTTGGGATTTACACTGAGGTAACTATGAATAGGAATATTGATTTGGTTTGATATTATGATTATTATTATTAATAAACAGGATTGAGCTAGAGTTCCCAGGTGGACACATGTTACTATTTCAAGCAGAGGGGTGCAAAGGGAAAAGTGGTGCCTGCAACATGTATAATTCATATGCTGCAGGAAGGAAATCAAGGCAGGTCACCTGGGATTCATTTTTGATTTTGTTTACCTGCAGCGTATGGATTCTACATGCTGCGGGTAGCATTTTTCATGTCCTGCCCATCAGCATGCATAAATTATGTGTCCAGAAAACATGGCCGACCTGGAAACTCTAGGTTGGAGTGAGCATGTGAGTGTTTGTATCCCTCAGTGATGTGAGAGTGGGTATGTGAGTGTGTGGTTCCCTCAGTGAGGTGGGAGTGGACATGTGAGTGTGTGGTTCCCTCAGTGAGGTGGGAGTGGACATGTGAGTGTGTGGTTCCCTCAGAGAGGTGGGAGTGGGCATGTCAGTGAGGTGGGAGTGGGCATTTGAGTGTGTTGTTCCCTGAGTGAGGTGGGAGTGAGCATGTGAGTGTGTGTGGTTCCCTGAGTGAGGTGGAAGTGAGCATGTGAGTGTGTGGTTCCCTGAGTGAAGAGTGAGGTGGGAGTGAGTATGTGGTTTCCTGTGTGAGGTGGGAGTGAGCATGTGAGTGTGTGGAAGGTTCAGTGAGGAGGGAGTGAGTATGTGATTCTCTGAGGGAGATAGAAGTGTGCATGCGAGTGTGTGGAGGGTTGAGTAAGGTGGGAGTGAGCATGTGATTGTGTAGTTCTCTGAGGCAGGAGCGGAGCCAGACACAGGTTTCGTGGGGCACTCTATCAGTTTTGGTTAAGAGCTGGTGTTGGGTTTGCAGCGACAGGCAGAGACCCGCCTAATCGCAAGCTGTGTTTGTTTTACTCACTCTCCCCAGAACATTGCACAAGGTCTGTCCTCATGTGGCTCATGAGCCCTGCGAACCCTTTCCATATGAGGGGCCCAGGGTACCCCCCTCCCAGCACATACCCCTTGAAGCTATACAGTGTAGCATAACCTAGGTGTGGGCTTCCCTTTGCACCCTTTCCATGCTGGTAGGACACACATGGCACCCCATCTGTGCAGCCCTGTGAACCCTTTTCATACCAGGGGCCCAGGGTACCCCCTCCCAGCTCACATGGATATATTGCCCCAGTTCACATGGATATATTGCTCCAGCTCACATGGATATATTGTACCCCAGCTCCTCACATGGATATATATAGGCCCAGCTCACATGGATATATAGTGCCCAGCTCACATGGATATATATAGGCCCAGCTCACATTTTATATATATATTGCCCCCAGCTCACCTGGTCCAAATTGGTCTCCTGCCTTCTGCAGTGCCAGGCCAGGCCCCTCCGAGTGCTTCTTACTGTGCAAGCGGCTGCCGGTACCAAGCTATGCCGCTCGCCACGCACAACCAGGCACAAGCCACGCTCCCGCAAGATCCCGAAAGTTAACTCCACGATCTTGCAAGATTGCGGCTTTGGTGGTTCCCAGGCGAGCAGCCGAGCTTGATGCCGGCGGCCACTCGTAAAGTGAAAAGCACTTGGCAATACTTTCTGGGGGGGGTGGCAATTGCCCGGTTGCCACCCTGGATCCGCCCCTGCTCTGAGGAAGGTGGGAGTGAGCTTTTGCGTGTGTGGTTCCCTGAGTAAGGTGGGAGTGAGCATGTGAGTGTATGGTTTTCTAAATGAGTTTGGAGTGAGCATGTGAGTGTGTGGTTCACTGAGGGAGGTAGGTGTGTGGAGGGTTGAGTGAGGTGGGAGTGAGGGAGGTGAGTGTGTTGAGGGTTGAGTGAGGAGGGAGTGAGCATGTGAGAGTGTGGAGGGTTGAGGGAGGTGGGAGTGAGCATGTGAGAGTGTGGAGGGTTGAGGGAGGTGGAAGTGAGCATGTGAGTGTGTGATTCCCTGAGTGAGGTTGGAGTGAGCATGCAAGTGTGGGGATGGAATATAAGTGAGCGTGTGTGATTGTATGGTGGGCTGAGATAGGAGTAGTGTGTGGTTGGCTGAGTGTAATAGGAGTAGGTGTGTTGCTGGCACACTACACATACTGCAAACACTCTACTACACACACATAATACACAGATATATGGTATATCAACTGCACGCACAGTTCACCCCACACGGCAAACACAGGCACACACACACTGCAATGCTGTATACACAACACACACTTTACAGAGTACTTGCCACTCACTAGACACGCTGCTGACACAATAAGGTGTGATAACACTTTTGTATTGTATGACCGTGTAGCGCTCACTCCCGGAGGAGCCGCTGAAAATGAACCACGGGTCAGTCTCCCCGCACTAGGGAATAAATATACTCCAACACCGCTGTGAGTTTTTATCATTTAAATAGTTTACTAAAATAATAAGCAGATGTTGAGACACGGTATTCACAGATATTATTACAGTACTTTCGTATTGCGGTAAAACGCGTAGCGGAAAAGAAACGAAACACGAGGCTTCGTATTTCGGAAGAATAAAATATTCGCAACCGAACAGAAAAATATATGCAATTGCCCAATAGTTCGGAAAAACAGAGACACGTAACGAACCCCCAAAATACAATCTCTTCGTATTACGATAAACGCGCAGCGGAAAAGAGAAAAATATGTATTCAGAACGTAACTTTAACTCTCGTTCCGATTCGTAACAAAATGAGTCCTGCACAGGTTTAAGTCCCGGAATGTAAAAGGTGTGTATGTGTGTGTGGTACCCGGGTACTGTTCAACTGGCCAGTGAATTTACTTAAAGAATGTCTTCGACTAGTCAAGTTGGGGCCCTGTGGACTTTAAAGAGAAAACAGCAGTGTGTTCCTTAATTACATACGGCCTTGGAGGCCTCTCACCCATCCACCGGTTGCTGTAGGCTCCGCTGACCCAGGACGTCTCTCCGCTCGATTTTGACTGGGGATACTAGCGGCCGGATCCGTTGTCTGACTCTCTGTTGCTTGTCCACGACTTGTCCCGCTCTCCGCCTGCTCTCCGCATCCGATCAGCTCGCGGCAACTCCTCACTCCAGGTCTTTGGCTTCTTTAATCTGCAGCAACCTCAGGAACTCGGAGGTCTCCTTCTCTTTAGGCCGAATGACCCGATAAGGAACTGACAGGTCTCTCTCTGGCTCTGGCCTAGGCCCTCTTGCGATGTCTTTCACTGCGTCTGCTCTCTCTCGTTCCCTCGCGCGCTCTGGCGCGTTCTCCACGAGGTTCGGGAAGTAAGCCTCCTGTGTCCCACCCACTTCCTGTCCTTTTGCAAAGCACGCCGGGAAATGTAGTCCCAATGTCTCGTGTCTCTAATCGCGATTGTCTCCATCTTGTGGCCAAAAATAGGTACTACCAGCAGCAAGATTTAACACAGCGCTACACTCTCCTCCTCCTAGAACTCTTGGGTCTCTCCAAGGAGGTACAACAGTTACATTACATTTCCACAATATTCGAATATAGTTTACATAACATGTACAGGTTCAGCAGCATACATATAGTGGGTTAGGAACACTTCCTCAAGTTGATTCATATTTTGGGATATCTCAGCTAGCATAGCAGACGCTTCGGGCAACCTCTGCACGGTGGTGATGGCCTCTTCAGTGCTATGTCCTGGTGAGTCGTAGGTGAGACGTTGGGGCGGTCGAGCAGAGCATTTTGGTTCTGGCTCAATCAGTTCCTCTTCAGGTGGAAGTACTATAGGTGCTGGCTCAGTCCTTCTCTCTATCACTGGAGCAGACGTTTCTTCGCTGTATGATCCCTCCAGTGAAGGCATAGAACTATAATCGCCTGAATAAGCTTCAACTTCCGGAGCTACCGGGATCCCAACAACCTCAGGGACTTCCAACTGAAATTCAAGAGCTTCAGGGATTTCAACAGTCTCAGGGACTTCTAACAGAAATTCAGGAGCTTCAGGTCTCAAATTACTCTCCCACCGCTCAGGAACAACTACACTCTCCTCAGGCTCCGGTGAGCGCATCCAGTCCAGACAATAACTCTCTTCTTCACTGTCTCTTTCGCTCTCTTCGACAGCCCGGGTCTGCTGAGACCGAGTAACAGGAGGCAAACGTGGAGCAGGCGGATTTGGCAGAGGCAGTTCGTCCCCCACTGGCATCCTCACAGCCTCTCTCAAAGGTAACAAATGATTCCGGTGCCAGTTCTTGAGAGGCCCAGCCTTTCCATCCGGGCGAATCTGATACACCGGCAGACCCGGCAGTTGTTTGCAGACAATGTAAACCTGGGAACTCCACCTATCCGCCAACTTGTGTCTCGCAGCAGCACCCAAGTTCTTCAATAGAACCCTATCACCGGGTTGTAGATCTTGTATTCGAACTTTCAAGTCATAGTTCCTTTTGATTCTTTGCTCCCTCTTTTCTGAGGTCAAACGGGTCTGTTCAAACGCAGAAGCCAGATTCTTTCGAAGCCTATCCACGTAGTTTCTATGGGAAGCTACTGACGTCTGGTCTAGAGATAACCCAAATGCCAAGTCAACCGGCAGTCGAGCCTCCCTTCCGAACATAAGACGGTACGGTGAGTATCCAGTTGCATCGCTCTCCGTACTGTTATACGCGTGCACCAGAGTAGCTATGTGACGACTCCAACTCTGCTTCTCTACATTCGACAAGGTCCCCAGCATGTTTAGTAATGTGCGATTAAACCTTTCAGGCTGAGCATCACCTTGAGGGTGATATGGTGTAGTTCGGGTCTTTTGGATTCCCAACAGCTCTAGCAATTGCCCCACCAGTCTGCTTTCAAAGTCTCTACCCTGATCCGAGTGTATCCTCCTTGGCAGTCCGTAATGAACAAAAAACTTTTCCATCAGCACCTTGGCCACGGTCGGAGCGCGTTGATCCTTTGTGGAAAAAGCTTGGGCGTAACGAGTGAAATGATCGGTCACTATTAGGATGTTCCCTTGCCCACTAGCATCCGGCTCTAAGCACAAGAAGTCAATGCACACCAAATCCATGGGTCCCTGGCTCTGCAGATGGCTCATTGGAGCAGTTCAGGTCGGTAGAGTCTTTCTCTGAATACACCTCAGACAGGAATGACAATAACTCTCCACTTCAGCTCTCATGCAAGGCCAATAGAACCTATCTCGTACCAATTTAAAAATTCTCTCAGCACCCAAATGTCCATGCTCATCATGTAGTGATCGCAGCACGCTCTCCCTATGTTTAGTGGGGAGGAATAACTGTTGAATCTCTTCAGCGTTAGCCGAGGGGCCCCTTCGGTAGACCACCCCATCTAACATCTTCAACCGCTCCCACTCCTTGTAGACCAATCTGGCTCCACTCGGGGAGTTGGTTAGCAAAATCTCACGCTGGTTTGCAGTCAGGGCCTTTATGGTCAAGGCAATTAAAGGGTCTCTGGCCTGATCCGCTTTCAGGTCCTGTCTCGAAAAGGTAGGTAAACTTTCATCCCTTAACTGCGTAGGGTTACAGTAAAACTCAGGAACAGCCGCAGCCATGACTCCTATGGCCTCCGCTTCAATCCCTCCTTTGACCCGGCACTCTGTTCCTTGACACAAAGCTTGCACCCCGTCTGGAGTCAACTGTGTCCATTCTGTAGTGTAGGGTCTTCTCGATAACGCATCAGCATCTCGATTATTCACCCCAGGGCGGTACTTCAAGCTGAACCGAAACCCTGACAGAGCGGCCAACCACCGATGTCCCGTTGCGTCCAGTTTTGCGGTAGTAAGGATGTAGGTAAGAGGATTATTATCCATTTTGATCACAAACTCGGCTCCATACAGATAGTCTTTTAACTTGTCTACCACTGCCCACTTTAAGGCTAGGAACTCCAACTTGTGGGTAGGGTAATTCTTCTCTGAAGGCGTAAGGCTCCGGCTCACGTACGCTACAGGCCTCAGCAATCCACCATACTCCTTATACAGGACTCCTCCCAGACCTTCTCGGCTGGCATCCACATGTAACTCATACGGCTTGTGAGGGTCCGCATAGGCCAAAACAGGAGCTCGGGTTAGACTCTCTTTCAACTTCACGAAAGCTCCTTCACATTGACTGGTCCATTCACCTTGTATAGACTCTCGAGCTTTCCTTGGCCCTGGAGCCGACGGGTTTTGGTCAGAGACCTTGCAGCCTTCTTCTGTAGTTTCCTTCTGCAGGAGTTTGTTTAGTGGTTGAGCTATTTTCGCGAATCCTCCACAAACCTTCGATAGTATGAACAGAATCCCAAGAAAGATCTAAGTTCAGTGACGTTTCGGGGTCTAGGCCAAGAAGCTACGGCCTCCAACTTCCGAGGGTCTGTCGAAACACCTTCTGCTGAGACCACATGTCCTTGATACGTAACAGACGGTAGACAGAATTGGCATTTCTCCAGAGACAGCTTCAGCCCCTCTTCATGGAGCCTCTTCAAGACCTTCTCCAAACGTTGCTCATGTTCTTCCAGAGTCTTCCCAAACACAATTATGTCATCCAGGTACACTAATACTTCGATTAGATTCATATCCCCGACTGTCTTCTCCATCAACCGTTGGAACGTGGCTGGAGCCCCCGTAAGGCCTTGAGTTATTCTGTTGAATTCAAAGAACCCCAGTGGACAGATGAACGCAGTTTTCTCCTTGTCTTCAGGATGCATTGGTATCTGGTGATACCCACTTCGCAGGTCTAGTACACTAAACCACTTTGCTCCAGACAGACACTGTAGGGCATCTTCTATCTGAGGAGTGGCATATTGATCGGGGATGGTTCTCCGGTTCAATGTGCGGTAGTCTATGCATAAGCTGACAGAACCATTTTTCTTCCGGACCAACACTATGGGAGATGCGTATGGACTCCTGGACTCTTGAATCACCTTGGTTTTTTGCAATTCGTTCAGCTGCTCTCGCAGATCATCTAAGTCTCCTAGCGGAACTCGCCTTGATCTTTCCCGAAACGGCTTGTCTTCTTGTAACCGAATGCGGTGCTCAGTACTCTTAGCTAGGCCCACATCGAACTCATCTTTCGAGAACAATTCCTTCCACTTTAGGACTTGAGACTGAAGACGTTTCTTCCACTCAGGTGAAATGGGAGCGTCCTTGGGGTAGAATCTTTCATCTGGAATCTCTTTATCCACTCCCCCTCCTGAATCGGTAGAGAGGAGTGTAGCAGACTCTACTTGCCCGATAGGCATTCGTGCTCTAAGGACTACTGGAGAATCCGTCACATTGCATACGGTGACCGAGACTCTTCCTCGTGTTCTCTTCAGAGCTTTTGTGGAAATTATTTCAGGAATTACTTCGACTCCGGTTTCACTCCCATGATTAAAATCGGTTCCCAGCACCACATAGGGACCTGGTTGCGATCCGTTCAACTTGACTGAAGCCCGGAAACTCGCTACTTCTCCTGCTTGCAGAACCTTCTCTGTTCCACCCAGTCTCCACAGTCTTCCCACCTCGGCAGGTGCCTTTCGTTCTTCGACCATCCTCTGATAGACCGGACGTAACATTGGGTGTACTCCTTGAGTCGAACCTTCTTCCAATACAACAGGTGTCAGGAGACGCCGCACTAGGTCAGTATTCGTCCCCACTATCAGGGAGCTTCTGTTCGCACCTGAGGGTCGAGGACACACAATGGCCAATGCATCGCAACCCCCAGACTGCCCGATGACTTCAGATCCGATCTCCAACTTCACTTGCAGGTACCCGTCATAAGGGAGCTTCTCAGTGCCGATACCCCATATTTCCAAATCCTTCAATTCTTGCAGAGGAATGTGCTTTAAGTGTTTCTCGTAGAAGTCTTTGTAGATCAATGTCACTTGAGCCCCTGAATCTAACAGGGCTTTAGTGTAAACTCCTTCCACTTGGATTGGCACAATAGGAGAAGGACCTATCAGTTGGTCAGGAAACTTGGTGGCGGTATCCGGACGCTTAGACCCGGTTTGCTGTACCCTGGCCTTTTTCTTGGCCCGTGTAGGCTTTAGGTGTGCATTGCTTCCCCATGACGTAGACCCGGACGCTAAGGGAGTGACTCTTTCGGTTCTGGCAGGTTCAGCATTTGGCTCGGTTTTAGGCCCTCTCGTCCTTTTAGTCTTGGCTTGGTTTTTGGAGCGGGGTTCAACCTTCGGGCACCTAAGTTGCTCCTTCACTTGTGCCCTCTGGCGTTTCCCGCCGGTGAGGTAGATAACAGTCCTTCTAAGGCTTCCAACAGTCCCTCGACTCTATCCTTCTCAGGCTTCCGGCCTTTGCACTGTGCGCGGAAATGGCCCATTTCTCCACAACCGAAACATCTCTTCTTAGAGAGCGGAGACGTAGTTGCTTGTTGAGATTTGGTTAAAGGACTTGGAATAGATGCCACAGCAACTCCTGTCGTCTGCATACCTGTGAGGAATTTCTGCATTTCTGCCTGCATTTCGGTCACCTCCATCAACACTCGGCACAGTTCCGCGTGCGCTTGTTGCAATTCAACTTGAGCTTCCTGTACTTTCTTGACGGTTTTGGACAATTCACCACGTTCAGGGAGGTTCGATTCTTTGGCAGCCCTCTCTGTAGATTTAAAAACGACTAGGTGCTCTTGTTCATCCTCGTCAGATCCACAAGTATCTAGGGAGTTGCTTTCAGGCCGCAGACCGTCGTTATGTCTCACAGGTTGTGCATAAGCCCTTTCCCCCCGCCTGAAGGATTTCTCTTCCAGTAAAGCCTCTTCCTCTCGTACAACTCGGATCAGTTCCAGGTACTTTAACTCTTGGTTACCTGCTCTGCTTCTCAGCTGCATCATTACTGGATCTAAAGGTTGAGAGCCCCTCAGGATCTGTTTTATTCGGATCTTATCTACTTCAGCCGGTTCGGCCCCTTTCTTCAGGAGTATCTGGTGTAGAATCTTATCTAGGCGCCTCATGTACTCGGTCATCCTTTCACCTCTTCTCTGATAGGTGTGTTCGTACTGATATACCAGTTCGGCCGCCTTTTCGGTTCGCCCAAAAACTTCCTCAAGAACGTTTAAGTAATCTAAAGCAGTACAATCTTTTCTGCTCAGTTTCAGGTTTCTCACCGCTTCTGACGCAGGTCCCTTTAAACTCTCGGTGATCCTTTGCTTTTTCTGGGCCTCAGGGACATCCCACTCATCCAGAGCCTGCATCGCCTGTTCCACCCATTCTTCAAAGGTTTCTTCTCCCGCCGGAGTTGGCACGTTTCCTGTAAAATTTCTTAACCGTCGATAACCGAAGTTAGTGTGAGGAGGGCTTGTTTTATGACATTTAGCCAGTAGATCTCCAATAGCCACGATAAATTCAGGCCCGATCATGGCCAACGGACTAGGCGCGGGAACACTTGCGGATTCGCCACGTGGCGCACTTGGCTGAATTAGTTGGACTTCCACCTCATCGGCCAGTTTCACGCTCGCGCCCTGAAAGCATGGTGGAACACCCTTTCTCCATTCAAGAAGAACATACGTGTGAGAGGTATCTGTGTTCTTTACAATGTCCAGTATTAACCCCCGATGGTCTGGTGTCAGCACGGCCACAGCCTGGCGAATCTAATCTTCGGCCCAAGTGTCTGCGGGAATATCCATGACTATACAACATTCTAACTGACCACTATGCTCCTCACACCACTCGGCAACAGTGTCTGGATCCATATTTAACCCTTTAGATGCGGTTTTTCCAGAGACTGGATCCCGGAAACGAGCCCCCACGTGTAGCACTCACTCCCGGAGGAGCCGCTGAAAATGAACCACGGGTCAGTCTCCCCGCACTAGGGAATAAATATACTCCAACACCGCTGTGAGTTTTTATCATTTAAATAGTTTACTAAAATAATAAGCAGATGTTGAGACACGGTATTCACAGATATTATTACAGTACTTTCGTATTGCGGTAAAACGCGTAGCGGAAAAGAAACGGAACACGAGGCTTCGTATTTCGGAAGAATAAAATATTCGCAACCGAACAGAAAAATATATGCAATTGCCCAATAGTTCGGAAAAACAGAGACACGTAACGAACCCCCAAAATACAATCTCTTCGTATTACGATAAACGCGCAGCGGAAAAGAGAAAAATATGTATTCAGAACGTAACTTTAACTCCCGTTCCGATTCGTAACAAAATGAGTCCTGCACAGGTTTAAGTCCCGGAATGTAAAAGGTGTGTATGTGTGTGTGGTACCCGGGTACTGTTCAACTGGCCAGTGAATTTACTTAAAGAATGTCTTCGACTAGTCAAGTTGGGGCCCTGTGGACTTTAAAGAGAAAACAGCAGTGTGTTCCTTAATTACATACGGCCTTGGAGGCCTCTCACCCATCCACCGGTTGCTGTAGGCTCCGCTGACCCAGGACGTCTCTCCGCTCGATTTTGACTGGGGATACTAGCGGCCGGATCCGTTGTCTGACTCTCTGTTGCTTGTCCACGACTTGTCCCGCTCTCCGCCTGCTCTCCGCATCCGATCAGCTCGCGGCAACTCCTCACTCCAGGTCTTTGGCTTCTTTAATCTGCAGCAACCTCAGGAACTCGGAGGTCTCCTTCTCTTTAGGCCGAATGACCCGATAAGGAACTGACAGGTCTCTCTCTGGCTCTGGCCTAGGCCCTCTTGCGATGTCTTTCACTGCGTCTGCTCTCTCTCGTTCCCTCGCGCGCTCTGGCGCATTCTCCTCGAGGTTCGGGAAGTAAGCCTCCTGTGTCCCACCCACTTCCTGTCCTTTTGCAAAGCACGCCGGGAAATGTAGTCCCAATGTCTCGTGTCTCTAATCGCGATTGTCTCCATCTTGTGGCCAAAAATAGGTACTACCAGCAGCAAGATTTAACACAGCGCTACAACCGTAAATCACATGACGCTGGACATTGTGATTTCTGGGAATGTGTCCGGTTTAAGCAGAGATTAAAGTCTAGGTATAGTGTTCTGTTTCTCCATCCATGCATTGAGAATGTGATCTCTGTAATTTACAGTTGTGACGAGATGGCGATAACCCTCAATCTTAGCTGAATTACAGACAATGACCCAATCCAGACGACACCTTCAAGATCTGATGACGTTTATTCCATAAACTGTAAAAATCCACAACCATGTAAATTGGATAGGTCAAAAAATCATAATGTGATCCACTCAATGAGGCTGCTAAGCATTACTGGGAAATGAACAAAGGGTGGAGCTATCTAGACAGGAAACTGAGCCATGAGGAGGGGAAACCCAGGGGCAGGGCCGGGGCTGCCGCTAGGTCAGCTAGGCGGTCGCCTAGGGCGCAGCCGGCCCGACCAGTTAAAAAAAAAAAAAATTGGCCGCGGAGCAGCCTGGGGTGGCCGCGTGTAGCAGCCAGCCCCAATACGTGCCGGCATCGCCGCCGACGTCGCGGAGACGGAGGCGTGGACTTGATGCTTCCAGCTTCCTGCATCAAGTCCACGCCTCCGTCTCCTTGACGCCAGCGGTGAAGCCAGCACGAATTGGGACTGGCTACGACTACGAGGAGGCGGTGGAAGACGGCGCTAGAGCGGCAAACATCCATGTGTGAGCCTGGGAGCAAATACCCATGTGTGAGCCTGGGGGCAGATACCCATGTGTGAGTCTGAGGGCAGATATATCCATGTGTGAGCCTGGGGGCAGATACCCATGTGTGAGCCTGGGGGCAGATATATCCATGTGTGAGCCTGGGGGCATATATATCTATGTGTGAGCCTAGGGGCAGATACCCATGTGTGAGCCTGGGGGCAGATATCCATGTGTGAGCCTGGGGGCAAACATCTATATGTGAGCCTGGGGGCAAATATATCCATGTGTGAGCCTGGGGGCAAACATCTATATGTGAGCCTGGGGGCAAATATATCCATGTGTGAGCCTGGGGGCAGATATCCATGTGTGTGCCTGGGGGCAGATATCCATGTGTGAGCCTGGGGGCAGATATCCATGTGTGAGCCTGGGGGCAGATATCCATGTGTGAGCCTGGGGGCAGATATCCATGTGTGAGCCTGGGGGCAAACATCTATATGTGAGCCTGGGGGCAAATATATCCATGTGTGAGCCTGGGGGCAGATATCCATGTGTTAGCTGGGGCAATATATCCATGTGTGAGCTGGGGCAATATCTCCATGTGTGAGCTGGGGCAATATACCCATGTGTGAGAGCTGGAGGCAAATATACCCATGTGAGCTGGGGTAAATATACCCATGTGAGAGCTGGGGCAAATATACCCATGTGAGCTTTCTTTTTTTGGGGGGGGTGCAAGTAGCTGGTCTTGCCTAGGGCGCAAAATTGTCTAGCACCGGCCCTGCCAAGGGGTTGATGAAACACGTGCAATACTTAAAGGCATATCACCAGACATGTGAAACATGACATATAGGTTTAGTACAACGTATGAAATGTAGCCTTAAATCCTTCCCTATGTAAAACACAAATTCATCTGTAAAATGACTTTCTTTTCTTCTCCAGGACGGTCATCATGCTCAGCGTGTTTCTTCTCTTAGTGCTGTGTACTGGAACCATTTACAGTCAATTGCCTCGAGTCTGCACCACACCCGAAGCCCTACGAAACGGAACCTGCTGCCCGTTTTTTGAAGGAAGTGAATGTGGCTCCAAATCCAATCGCGGGTTATGTCTCCCGTGGGAAAAACCTTCTTCTTATAGTCCTGAATATAACGATGAGCGTCTCTTTTGGCCAAGGGGGTTTTTTATTTCCACTTGTGAATGTTTTGGAACATATGGTGGCTTTGACTGCGGTGGCTGTCTTTATGGCTATCATGGGGAAAAATGTAACAACAAGACAAACCCACTGCCCAGAAGAGAGATTCGGGAGCTGTCGTTTGTGGAGAGGAAAAGGTTCTTCAGTTACCTGGCTCTGGCGAAGATCACAAAAAGCAAAGACTATGTCATCCTGTACACTGGCAACAGATTCAGACGAGAGACATATAAGTTTCTAGATGCTTCCATCTATGACATCTTCTCTTGGATACATTATTATTCCATGAAAGTAGTGATTAAAAACGACACCTTTGATGATTCTGTAAATTACGCCCATCGGGGCCCGGCTTTCATAGTGTGGCATCGGCTTCTACTGCTGTTCTTCGAGAGAGAGATTCAGAACCTTACTGGAGATGAAGATTTCCGCCTCCCATATTACGACTGGAGCAAAGACGAGACCTGTACCATCTGTAATGATGACTTTGTGGGATCGACTGACATGGACGGGAATATTGGTAAACTGTCCCACTTTGCGTCCTGGAAGGTGAGTAACACGTATGTAAAGATACTGTGGGGGTTATTCAGAAAGATACGAAATGTGGCCAAAATGTAACCGGACACTGAATTTCAGCGAATGGGGCCATTCGGCTATTCAGAGAGCAGGCAATTCGCTGAATTTTGGAGAATTGCCGGCACACACAGTGCTGTTCGGCGGCAGTGAAATCCCCATAGAGAAGCAATGGTTAATCTATTCACATTGAACAGCAGAGAAATGTCAGTGAAATGCCCTGATGTTCAGTGGTTTCATTCGACAGGTTTAATCAGACGAATCCCATAGGTTTTAATGTTAAAATTATTCCCGTTTTAACCAATATCTAATAAACCGTTTATCATTTTAATCTGCAGCAAAAAGTCTCTTTATATTTAGATATTGTGACGGAACGGCAGCCACTATACCGTAGCACGGTATAAAATTTTAAAAATGTTGTTTTAGTATGGTGTATTAAGGAATTCGTTAGGTTGTGTTTTTATAAGTTCCCCCTGTAATTCTCCCCATGGTTGACCTGTTCCCCGCCTGTCCACAGCCCCGCGAAGACGCCCGGTCTGTGAATGCCTCGAGCAGCCACTGACTGTCTCTGCCAAGCCGCCCAAACTTGCCCGCCTTGCCCCGCAGCGTGGAAACATAGAAACATAGAAAAAATTTCGGCAGATAAGAACCTTTCGGCCCATCTAGTCTGCCCAATTACATGGATACTTAACCTGGATTTATCTTTTGTTTAGGATAGCCTTATGCCTATCCCATGCCTGCTTAAATTCAATTACTGTTTTGGCCTCTACCACTTCTACTGGAAGACTGTTCCATGTATCCACCACCCTCTCAGTAAAATAATTCTTCCTGATGTTACTTTTAAACCTTTGCCCCTCTAATCTAAGACTATGTCCTCTTGTTTTGCTACTTTGTTTCCTTTTAAATATACTCCCTTCCTCTACCTTGTGGATTCCCTTTACGTATTTAAATGTTTCTATCATATCTCCTCTGTCTCGTCTTTTTTCCAAGCTGTACATGTTAAGATCATTAAGCCTTTCCTGGTAACTTTTCTCCTTCAAGCCGTACACCAGTTTAATAGCCCTTCTCTGAACTCTCTCTAAGATGTCTATATCTTTCTGGAGATATGGTCTCCAGTACTGCACACAGTACTCCAAGTGAGGTCTCACCAGTGCTCTGTACAGTGGCATGAGCACTTCCCTTTTCCTACTGCTAATACCTCTCCCTACACAACCAAGCATTCTGCCAGCATTTCCTGCTGCTCTATTACATTGACTACTTACCCTTAGATCCTCTGAAATAATGACCCCTAAATCCCTTTCCTCAGATGTTGAGGTTAGGACTGTATCAAATATTCTATATTCAGCCCTTGGGTTTTTACGCCCCAGGTGCATTATCTTGCACTTATCCACATTAAAACTCAATTGCCACATCTCCGACCATTTTTTTAGTTTACCTAAATCATTTGTCATTTGGCTGATCCCTCCAGGAACGTCAACCCTGTTGCAAATCTTTGTGTCATCAGCAAAAAGACATACTTTTCCATTAATACCTTCTGCAATATCACTAATAAAAATATTAAAGAGAATGGGTCCAAGTACTGACCCCTGAGGTACCCCACTGGTAACAAGACCTTGTGCCGAATAAACTCCATTTACCACAACCCTCTGTTGTCTGTCACTCAGCCACTGCCTAATCCAGTCAACAATATTGGAATCTAAACTCAAAGATTGCAATTTATTGATAAGCCTTCTATGCGGAACAGTATCAAAAGCCTTACTGAAATCTAAATAAGCAATGTTTACTGCACCACCTGTGTCTATTATTTTTGTTACCCAATCAAAAAAATCAATAAGATTAGTTTGGCATGATCTCCCTGAGGTAAACCCATGTTGTTTCTGATCCTGTAATCTATGTGTTTTTAGATGTTCAACAATCCTTTCCTTTAACATGGTTTCCATTAATTTCCCCACTACTGATGTAAGACTAACTGGCCTATAGTTCCCCGATTCCTCCCTACTACCCTTCTTGTAAATGGGCACAACATTTGCTAATTTCCAGTCTTCTGGACGACTCCCGTTAACAAGGATTGGTTAAATAAATCTGTTAATGGTTTTGCTATTACATCACTGAGCTCTTTTAATAATTTAGGGTGGATCCCATCAGGCCCCATTGACTTATTTGTCTTTACTTTAGACAGCTGCTGTAGAACCTCCTCCTCTGTAAACTGATATGTAAATGTCTCTTTAGTGTTCTCTCCTAACTGAGGTCCCTTTCCTTCCTTTTCTTCTGCAAAGACTGAACAAAAATATTCATTGAGGCAGTCAGCGAGACCTTTATCCTCTTCTACATACCTTCCTTCCTTTGTTTTTAATCTAACTAATCCTTGTTTTACTTTTCTTTTCTCGTTTATGTATCTAAAAAATGTTTTGTCCCCCTTTTTTACTGACTGAGCTATTTTCTCTTCTGCGTGTGCTTTGGAAGCTCTTATAAATTGCTTTGCCTCTTTCTGCCTAATCTTATAGGTTTGCCTATCTTCTTCACTCTGAGTTGTTTTATAATTATTGAATGCTATCTTTTTGTTCTTCACTATTTTGGCCACTTCTGCAGAGTACCACAGTGGTTTCTTCCCTTTTTTGTTTTTGCTAACAAGCCGAATGCAATTTCCTGTGGCCTTCAATAATGCTTCCTTTAAATAATCCCATTTCTCCTGGACTCCCTTTAAACTCCTCCAGTCTGATAATGACTCCTTCACACAAAATCTCATTTTAGAAAAATCTGTTTTTTTAAAGTCTAAAACTTCGTTCTTGTGTGGTGCGGCTCCATCCCTGTTCTTATATTAAACCATACTGACTGGTGATCACTAGATCCCAAATTTTCACCTACAGCAACGTCTGATACCAAACCTCCATTTGTGAGTATTAAATCCAATATGGCCTCTTTACGGGTCGGCTCCTCAACTATTTGTGTTAGAGATAATCCCAGTAGGGAGTTTAGAATATTTGTACTCCTGGTGCACCCAGCTGTTTTGGTTTTCCAGTTCACATCAGGAAGATTAAAGTCCCCATGATAATAACCTCCCCCTTCATTGCCATTTTGGCTATTTCCTCAACCAGCAGATTATCTAGTTCTTCTGCTTGTCCAGGGGGTCTATAGATCACACCTACACAAGCTACTGTATGATTGCCAAATGTTAGCGTAACCCAAACTGACTCTATGTTCACCTCGCTCACTTTTATTTGGTTCGTTTTTATGTTGTTTTTCACATACAGGGCCACTCCTCCTCCTTTCCTACCTTCTCTGTCTTTTCTATATAAAGAGTACCCCGGTATTGTTATGTCCCAGTTATTTTTCTCACTGAACCATGTCTCAGTAACCGCCACTAAATCTACTTTTTCAGCTGCCATCATTGCCTCCAGTTCATTGATTTTATTGACTAAACTGCGAGCATTTGTAGACACGACTCTGAGCTTGTCATTTTTTACCTCGCATGTTGCTTGCACCCTCCGATTTAGTTTTGGGGGACAATCGGGCAGATTGTTTTTTACCCTTTTGTCCCCCCCTCCTAGTTTAAATATTTCTTTGCGAAACCTTTGAACTTCTCACTGAGAACATATGTTCCCCTATGAGTAAGATGCAAACCATCTTTTTTATACAGTTCCTTTCTGCTCCAATTAGAGCTATCATGGGACACAAAGCCAAATCCTTGCTCCCGACACCATTCCCGAAGCCACAAATTGAATTCCCTATTGCGCATCTGCCTATCCTGAATGTTATGCACAGGCAAAACTTCAGAGAATGACACAGTGGACGCAATCTGCTGTATTTCACCTCCAAGAACACAAAAATCTTCCTTAATCTCAGAAACCTCATTGCTAGCCAAGTCATTTGTCCCTAGATGGACTAGAACGTCCACTTCCCCTTGTTGCTTTGCTTGTTTGACAATATTGAGAATACGTCTCTTGTCTCTACGAGCAGTAGCCTCAGGAAGACATCTCACCAAACCACTACTCTCCAGCTCAACACCTCTTATGATAGAATCACCCAGCAACAATTGCCTTCTATCAAGTCCCACCTATGATGGAATGGGCGTATCCGCCTGCGGTCCTGCTCTATCTGACCCCCTCGTTCGTGTTGCCAAGCCCGACTACCGAGTGGCACGGCACCCGGCGTCTCGAGCGGCTTGGGTAGAAGACCACGTGGCGGTGGAGATCTGGAGAGTAGATGGGGCACCCACGGTGGAAATCTGCCCGACTACCGAGTGGCACGGCACTCGGCGTTTCGAGCAGCGGATCTACTGACCATTGAAGGGCTGGAGACGGTCTGCGTGGCGAATCGTGGTTCGGTAGAGTCTCCTTGCAGATGCAGGCACGGCGCTCAGCCGAGGTCCCGATTCGGGGAGGTTGCGGTATCCCAAGCTACCGATTCAAGGTGGCGCAACGGCGCGGCGAATCGATGTTCTGCTGCGGAGTTAGGGTGACCCGTTCCTGGGTGGTGGTGATATGTAGCCGACGTAAAATGACAACACCAGGCAGAGCTGTATGTTTCAAACACTCAGAAGAACTCTTTTAATGAACAACGCCACTATTTATGCTGAAGTATAACAGTCACAATTTGCATACCCATACTAATTACTAGCATACCCATCTAATTAGATTATGTCAGTTATTTACAATCAACATTCTTCACATTCTCTTAGCCTTCAGCGCACACAACATTTGTATATCCATTGTTCCAGCACATCAGATTAAACACACACTATCAGAGATCCCTTAAATTAAACATGTACCTAGATAATAGGGAAAATCCCTGACGCATAAATTACACAGCAGCAAAACTTGTTTACTAGCTACAGAAACACACATTTACCTACAGGAATATAAGCAGGTTTTAAAACCAAAGCTATGTCATTTCACTAAACTAAATTAAACTAAAACCAAACGTTGTAAAGTATATTTAAAATCACACAGGGTACATCTTAATACAGCACATCAAGTAAAACCACATCTAGCAAGGAAAATAAACTGTTCATACATTGAAACGCACACTGCAAACGTTCAAAGGAAAACAAGGTCCTTTTAAAAATGTCTTGGGTTTGAGTCCTGGGTCTCGCTGCGCCGAGCCCCTATGTCCCTTCCGTGACACTCCTCCCCCTTTCCAAAGTCCGACGAGCCCGGTTGGACCCACACGGGTTGTATAGGGGGAGTCGGTGCAGTCTCTGCGGCCCATAGTCCGTGGGCAAGAGGCGAGCCGCCAGGCTTCTCCAGTGGTGCTCGCGGCCGTGCCTGGCAGGTTGTAAGTCCTTCGGGGTACCCCCTCCGGAATAAGTGTCCCGTGGTTGGGGAGAGGTACCACCTGTGCCATCTCCAGTGGTCTCGGGTACTCGGGGAAAAAGGGGGCTAAAAGGCAGGCGCCCCAAGTGCCTTGGTCAGCCGTTGATAAAGCCGGTGGCGGCCGAGGGCCTCCGGGCCAAAGGGTTGCAAGGAGGGGCAGGTTGGCAACCGGCTCTGCTCCGCCACCAGTGCGTCGGCTGGGGTGGAGAATGCTGGAGAAGACTCACCCGGCAGGAGAAGGACGTCCTCCATCTCGGGTGAGATCCGTGGCTGCGGCATAGGTAGCACGAGGGTATCCCCCTTCTGCTCCTTGGGGCGGATAGTAGGAAATGGGCAGAGGCCAGCGGCCCTCTGCCCCGTTGCCAACTCTTCTGCTGGGGGGGTGGGTGCAGAAATAACAATCAGGGGGTCGGACGAAGCAAGCGGCTGTGGGAAAAACAGCTCCAGGGTATCCCCCTCCTGCCCCTCGGGACAGCTGGGAAAAGGTGGGCAGAGGCCAGCGGCACTCTGCCCTGTGGCCAGCTCTTCGGCTGGGTGGGGGCCTCCTTGCGGGAGGGTGGTTTCTTCCATCCCCAGGGCGGTCAATGGCTGCGAACAACCCAGCCCGGGGGAACCATCTGTCTGCTCCTCCTGGCAGACTGTGGGAAGTGGGCAGAGGCCAGCGGCGCTCTGCCCCATGGCCAGCTCTTCTGCTGGGTGGAGGATAACTTTCTCTGCTGCTGAGGGTGGGCAGAGGCCAGCGGCGCTCTGCCCCGTTGCCAGCTCCTCCGCTGGTCCCGTGGGCACGGACACCGTGTCATTCTGCGAGTTGAAGGGGGTAGCTTCTTCTGCTGGGGCCCCAACGGGGACCCATGGGAGCATCTCGGCCTCCCATACTTCCAAGTCCTGTGGACTGTCGGTTCCTTCCGCCGACCCGTCCCAGTACATGGGACTCAGACCCGACTGCGGAACGCTGTCCAACAATCTCCTGTAGGCCTTCTCGAGCTCCCACTCCTCCGGGGCCCGATCTTGCAGGAACGCTGCTCGAGCGTCATACTGCACCCGGTGGATGACAGCGTCGGAGGGAACATAGACGTCATGGTAGTCCCTCTCATGGTACAGGGCCTCGTACCAAAGTTCCTGGCGGATCTCGTCTCGCCACTCGTACCTGGTGGGCTCCACTGTGGACCCATGGTACCGGACCAGGCCCTCCTGCAGCCTTCTCGGGAATTCCGCCCTCGAATCCGCGAGGGTGCTGAAACAGTGGCACTGCCACTCGCTGGGGGGGTGGCGTCCTCGGATGCAGCTCCAGACGAGCTGTAAGTCTCCATCCAAGGGTCGCTGGGATGTGCGATGTCCCCAATACAGGCTCCAGGCGAGCTGTAAGTCCCGAAAGGGTGATCACTGGGGGGTGCAGATTCCCGGGGTGAAGCTCCAGTCGAGCTGTAAACCTCGACCCAGGGTTCTACGGGTTTGGGGACGGGGTTAGACAGTTCATCACTCCTCATACCGAGCGCCGCCATCCGCAACTTGTGCTGACGGTCCTTCTCCTCATACACTTTGAGGTCCACCACTAGTCGGCTCACCATGTCCTCGGAGGGGGTGAGGCCGAATATTTCAATTAGGGACTGAGCTCTCCGCCGAAGGGGTTCATCAGGGTCCTGAGTCAGGGTTGGGGTGCTCACCCTTTTCTGATCCATCCTGGTCAGCTCCTTCATTAGGGTTTTCCTATTTTTGTTGCCAGGAGTTCCTCCCCGATTCTCCAGCATGCCGCGCAGGGTGTCCCTGTTGTAATGGCTGTACACCGCCATGGTGTAGGTCTCCTTGCTGGGGGGTTGCAGAGAGCGATCCCACCGCTGCCACCAGTGTGGCGGAATGGGCGTATCCGCCTGTGGTCCTGCTCTATCTGACCCCCTCATTGGTGTTGCCAAGCCCAACTACCGAGTGGCACGGCACCCGGCGTCTCGAGCGGCTTGGGTAGAAGACCACGTGGCGGTGGAGATCTGGAGAGTAGATGGGGCACCCACGGTGGAAATCCGCCCGACTACCGAGTGGCACGGCACTCGGCGTCTCGAGCAGCGGATCTACTGACCATTGAAGGGCTGGAGACGGTCTGCGTGGCGAATCGCGGTTCGGTAGAGTCTCCTTGCAGATGCAGGCACGGCGCTCAGCCGAGGTCCCGATTCGGGGAGGTTGCGGTATCCCAAGCTACCGATTCAAGGTGGCGCAACGGCGCGGCGAATCGATGTTCTGCTGCGGAGTTAGGGTGACCCGTTCCTGGGTGGTGGTGATATGTAGCCGACGTAAAATGACAACACCAGGCAGAGCTGTATGTTTCAAACACTCAGATGAACTGACTCTTTTAATGAACAACGCCACTATTTATGCTGAAGTATAACAGTCACAATTTGCATACCCATACTAATTACTAGCATACCCATCTAATTAGATTATGTCAGTTATTTACAATCAACATTCTTCACATTCTCTTAGCCTTCAGCGCACACAACATTTGTATATCCATTGTTCCAGCACATCAGATTAAACACACACTATCAGAGATCCTTAAATTAAACATGTACCTAGATAATGGGGAAAATCCCTGACGCATAAATTACACAGCAGCAAAACTTGTTACTGGCTACAGAAAAACACATTTACCTACAGGAATATAAGCATGTTTTAAAACCAAAGCTATGTCATTTCACTAAACTAAATTAAACTAAAACCAAACGTTGTAAAGTATATTTAAAATCACACAGGGTACATCTTAATACAGCACATCAAGTAAAACCACATCTAGCAAGGAAAATAAACTGTTCATACATTGAAACGCACACTGCAAACGTTCAAAGGAAAACAAGGTCCTTTTAAAAATGTCTTGGGTTTGAGTCCTGGGTCTCGCTGCGCCGAGCCCCTATGTCCCTTCCGTGACACCACCTTTTCATTTTTGTCCTTGGTTGCAGTGCTGCATACCTTAGGCATAGTGGATGGTGGTTCCTCAACTATGGTGTCTGAGCCTACATCCGTCTCACCACTACACTCTGAAAGTGCCTCAAAAGAATTAAGAAGAGCCACAGATTGTGGGACATGCTTTCTATCCACAACGCTAAGTCTACCAGATCCTACAGTAGTCCATCTGCCGCTCCTAGGAGGCCTCTGTGGCAGTGGCTTAGTAACAGTCATAGCCTGAGTTTCTCTAACAGATAATTTACAAATCTCAGACTTCAAACAGGCAATTTCCTGCTGCAATAAAGAGAGCTGCCTACATATCAGGCACACTTCAAACCTCCAAAAATTGGATCTAAAAACAAATGCATGACAGCTCTTACACTGGACCCAGCCTGCCATTATAAAAGAATGGATTTAAAACCAGCAAATCTTACCTTTTTGTAGGTTTTCTACCTCCTGTCTAACCTCAGACTACCTCCAGAGTATCTCCAGAAGATCTCCTGTAAGTGCTCACTTTGAAGACTTCACTTAGAAGGCTTCCCAAGCTCAATTAGACCAAGCTAATATTCCACAAGCTTTATATAGCCACCTAGAGCCACGCAGAAGAGCGCTTCTTGGCCAGTGGGCTCCTAAAAATAGGTGCTTACGTGGGTGCGAATTACAGAACGAAACACCCCAAGAAACCCGAACGCCGTACAGGGATCCCTCGCTGGGAGCGCGGCCGACAACCAGTGACTCTTGCTCGGGTACAGCCGCCGGACTTTCGCCCCTTCGGAAGCTCGGGCTCCGTGGATCCGATCCGGGCGCTTTTTGGACTGAACCAGCCCCCGGACCCAAGCTACCAGGCTGTACCCCCAGCATGCCGCCGCTCCCAGGGGATCACCCCGAAATCCCTGGTAAAACCCCAAACTCGGGCAGAAAGCCACAAGGAGCGCTCACACCACAGGGGGGGCCGGGCGCTGGCCAGACAGGGAGAGGCTCTGGGAGGGGGGGACAGACGAGCTGGCGCCGAGACCCGAGATAAGGGCTGCGCACCGCAGGGATTCCCACAGGTTAACCAAGGCAGATTGGGCTATGGCTTGAGGTACAAACAAAGATCACTGCAGGAGGACTGAGGGCGGGCCAGGGGAGAACAATAGTTTAATTTCTCATAAATAACCCTGTATTCTCCATGTTAAAATAAACTCATTCCTGTTTGAACCTTTACTCTTGCCTCGGCTAGTAATTGGGGATAACAGGGCTTGGGGAACCGCGACGCTGCAAGGACCGTGGAAAGAAACGCTGGATCACCGCCGAATCCCTACCGCCCGCTACCCCTGACTCTACACCCCCAGACCGGCTCGGCGCTGATGGCGGGTCTACCCGGGCAGGGTAGCGGGGATCCGCTACAATGGCTGGCAGCGCTGGGATCCGGCTGAGACCAGACAAGAAGGGGGAGATACAGCCGCTGGCTTGACCCCGGTCTCAGCCCACCGCGACACGCCGAGCGTCTGGAGTAGACATCATCCGGGGGGAGAATCTGAGACCAGCCCAGCAGGGGGAGATACAGCCGCCGGCTTGACCCCGGTCTCAGACACCCCTGGGTTCGAGAGGTGGACAGTACCAGCAACGGCGATGACCCCGTATGGCACAGCGCTACGAAGGGCTGAAGCGCACGGTCCTGAAAGAACTGTTAAAAGCCAGAGGCAAGGCGCCCGGAGGCAAGGCGAAAGCGGTCATCATCGGAGAACTGATGGAGGACGACCGCAACAGCGTGGCTCCATCTGAGGGCTCCGAGACCTCAGAATGGAGGTGAGAGGTGCAGTGGCGGCTGGCCCTATACGGAACGGACACCTCCGCCGACATCATTGGGAGAGTCCTGGCCGACACAGACAAGCTCCGCCAGGCAGAGATGCAGCAAAGGTCCGGGGGGTCGCTGTCCCCCCAAGGCAGTACTGGACCCCCCAAACAGAAAATACCGTTCGCAGCATTCAAACTCTTCCCAGAGGGGAGCGAAGACATCGACGGGTTCCTGCAGGATTTCGAGAGGCAATGTGCCTTGCAGGGGGTGGCGGTCCGAGACTGGGTACCCATCCTGGTGAGCAAATTGACCGGCAGGGCGGCTGAAGCCTATCGGGCAGTGGTGGACGAAGACTGTATGGTGTACGAGCGGGTCAAGGAACATCTGCTGGCCCGCTATGCACTCACCCCGGAGGCGTATCGAGTTCGATTTCGAGCCTTAAGAAGGGGCACTCAGGACTCGTATGCGGAGTGGGGACACAGGATGCACCAGGCGCTCCGCAGCTGGATACAGGGGTGCCAAGCTACCCAACCGGACCAGATCGTCCAGCTGCTATTACTGGAGCAGTTCTACAACTACTCTCCTCAAGAGGTCCGAGACTGGGTGCGAGACCGGCGCCCCCTCACCCTGTCTGAAGCCACCCGCCTTGCCGACGAGTACCGGGACGCCAGGTGAGTCACCCCTCCGGCCATCCGAGCCCCATCTCCCCGCTTCCATCCAGCGCCACAGTTACGCCCTGCTCCCCTCGAACGAGCACCCAGGCCACCGGCACCCTCCACCCCGGCTCCTCTGGTAGGACTCCTGTGCTATGGGTGTAACCAGATCGGACACATGAGAGACTGTTGTCCCCTGAACAACCAGCGTCCGGCACCGTCCCGGGCAGCGCACCCACCGAGCCGAGCTATGGCATACTGCTGCCATCAGGAACGGAAACCACAGCCACCCTCGAGGAAGACTGGGGCATCCTGCATGAGGCCAACCCCGTGCAAGCAGCCGCGCAGGACAACCATCAACACCATCGCCAACAAGTTCGGGTGAATGGACAACTTGCCAGTGGTCTGCGAGACACCGGTGCAACCCTTACCCTGGCACAGCCCCATCTTATCCCCTCGGCTGCTTCAACTGGGTATTCGGTGGCTGTCAGAGTCGCTGGCGGCCATGTGTATCGAATCCCTACAGCCCGCATCCATCTAGATTGGGGCACAAATGCCCGGGGCGTGGAGGTCGGGGTCATGAAGAATCTACCGTCCGAGGTCTTACTTGGCAACGACCTGGGATTGCTGATCTCCACCTTTGAAGACCCTCATCCTGGCGGGGTATGCCCCGTTACCACCCGCAATCAAGCATGGAAGGCTCCACCCACCGACTCCGAGGGGACCACAGTAAGCCAGACCAGACCAACACCCCCACTTGGCCCTGACAACGCCCCTGCCCTGACCTGGGATTCCCCGACGAACTTTGCCCAAGCCACCCGGGATGATATTACCCTTGCCCCATACCGACAACAAGCAGGGAGGACCCGGGAGGGTTAGGGGAGGTGAGATTTGCCTGGGACCGGAAGCTGTACAGGACATCGGGGGGGGACGAGCCAGGGAATAGACAAGTACCCCACAGGCAGCTGGTAGTGCCGGCAAAATATTGGCGCAATCTGTTAAGGATCGCGCATGATATTCCCCTTGCGAGCTATGACGGAATGGGATGTTGTTCCGCTGCCGGTGTGCTCATCTGCGTGACCCCTTCGCTTACCGCTGGCCCGACTACCGAGTGACGCGCACTCGGCGTCTCGTGCGGCCTGGCGTGACCCTGGGGAAGGGTTAGCGGGCGGTGGAGGGGACCCCTGCCTAGAACCAGCCCGACCACTGAGCCATACGGCACTCAGCGTCCCGAGCAGCTGGTTCACTGACCTTGCGGGTGTGGGACGTCCGTGGAGATCGGATCTGCCAGCCGCGGAGGAATCTTCGGTTCGATGTGGGAAACGTTTCGGATCTTGCGGGAAACGTTTCCGATCGCGGTGCGGGTAACTTTTCGGATCTCGAGGAACGACTTTTCGGATCGGACCAGGGCTGAATGAATCTTCGGATCCAGGTGGAAGACTCTTCGGATCGGATCGAGGCTGGGTGAATCTTCGGATCTGCCGGGATGGGCGAGGGATTCGGATCTCTGAATTTCCCCGATCGAATCTTCTTAGCGCCGCTGCCCTGATGCTCGATGCAGGGTCAGCGCGCTCGATTCGGATCGGATGGGCACCGTATCCTGAGGACGCGGGGGACACTCAGAACCGAAATACGGCGGAGAATCAAGCCACACCAGACACAGCTGAATGTACTGCAGGAACTGCCTTTATTGTTTACATTACACACTTTTATTACTTCTCACAATAATTAGAATACAATGGGACTCCTTGCCCGCCCCCGGGACCCATTGGCCACCATCCTTCAGGGAGTCGCCAATTCGGACCGGATGGTCCGAATCGGCCATTTTGCGATCCGAACCGGATGGTTCGGATCGGCCATTTTCCGAATCGAAATTCCAACTGCGCCACAAGAATCGGAAAATGGCGGCGAGCAAGGCAAACAAAGGGAAAAATACATTACACCATAACCAACGGGGAACACTTTATTACACACCACAACAATATCACATCTAACTAAAAATACTGGTAAAACGGGGTGCGTGCCACCCAACACCCAAGTGTCCATGTCACCACTGTCACTGCGCGCCGCCCCTGGCTGAGGGTGCTGGGCCATCCCGTGACACTCCTCCCCCTCCCCCAGTTCGACGCACCTGGTCTGACCCCACCGGGTCATACCGGGGAAGTCGGTGCTCCCAGGCCCATAGTCAGTCTGGGGAGGCCGGGTCACCAGGCCTCTCCATTTGGCCTTGCGGCCGTGCCAGCCTGGTCGGGACCCCATGTCCTGAGGGTGTCCCCGGCTGGGCGAGAAGACATGCCTCTGGGCCGGAGGGCCTCCGGTGCCCCCCCAGGATTGTCACTCACCTGGGGAACCCGGGTGCTAACTGCACACGCCCCAGGTGCCCAGGTCAGCCGTGGGACAGGACCGTGGCGGGGTAAGGCTCCCGAGCCCAAAGGTTGCAAAAATGGGCAGAGGCCAGCGGCGCTCTGCCCCGTTGCCAGCTCTTCCACTGGAGGGCCAGGTACGGACACGGCAATTGAAGGAACCACAAGAGCCAGACCTGGCTGCTCCTCCAGCCAGCTGGAAGGAAGAATCACAGAATGCAACAGCAGTCGCCCAGGGTCATCCACGCTCAGCCCCTCGGGGCGAATTGGGCGGAACGGGCAGAGGCCAGCGGCTCTCTGCCCTGGCGTCAGCTCTTCTGCTGGTTGACCGGGTACGGAAACAGCAACCGGGAGGACAAACGAGGTCAAACCCGGCTGCTCTCCCTGGCCGCCGACGAGGGGACTGAACCGCTGCCGCGGCAGTCGTACAGGGTCATCCTTGCGCTGCCCCTCGAGGCAACCTGAGAGGGATGGGCAGAGGCCAGCGGCGCTCTGCCCCGTGGCCAGCTCGTCAGCTGGGCGAGGATCTCCCTGCGGGAGGATGGTTTCTTCACCCCCCGGGGCGATCAATGGCTGCGCACAACCCGTCCCGGGGGAACCATCCGTCTGCTCCTCCGGGCAGACTTTGAGTAGTGGGCAGAGGCCAGCGGCGCTCTGCCCCGTAGCCAGCTCTTCTGCTGGTGAGAGATCTCCCTGGCGAAGGATGGTTGCTTCACCCCCCGGGACAACCAAGGGTTGCGCACAACCCATCCCGGGGAACCATCTGTCTGCCCCTCCTGGCAGATTTTGGGCAGTGGGCAGAGGCCAGCAGCACTCTGCCCCGTAGCCAGCTCTTCTGCTGGTGGGAGATCTCCTTGGCGAAGGATGGTTGCTTCACCCCCCGGGACAACCAAGGGTTGCGCACAACCCATCCCGGGGAACCATCGGTCTGCCCCTCCTGGCAGACTTTGGGCAATGGGCAGAGGCCAGCGGCACTCTGCCCCGTAGCCAGCTCTCCGCTGGTTGAAGATCTCCTTGGGGAAGGATGGTCACTTCACCCCCCGGGGCAATTGACGGTTGCGCACAACCCATCCCGGGGAACCATCCGTCTCCTCCCCCGCTGGACCCGTGGCCTCGGCCACCGGTCCTCTTGCGGGGCGAGGGGGGTAACTTCCTCAGACGACCCCCCCACGGGCACCCATGAGTCCGCCTCGGCTTCCCATAGGTCCCAAACCTGGGGACTGTCGACTTCCTCCGCCGACCCGTCCCACCACGGGGAGCTCAGGCTCGACTGCGGAACGCCGTCCAACAGTCTCCGATAAGCCACCTCGAGCTCCCACTCTCGCTCAGCCAGGGACTCCAGCTCCTCAAACACTGAGTCCCTGCTGTCTGACGGGATTTCCAATTCCCGCCGCTCCAGGATGTCCTCCATCCGTTCCTCGGTCTCCTCTCCAAAATCGGGGTCGGCGGCCATGCCCTCGTAGAGCAGTCCTGTGCCTCCGTAGCGAGGCCCTGCAACGGAACTGCCTCCCAACGGGCGCACTGCCGGGGCGGCGGTTAGCCACCGGAGCGCGCGGTACGCGGCGTCCAGTGCGACCTCCTCCTGCACCAAACTCCAGAGCTCGTCCTCCCACCCTTCTGGGGCCCGGCCCTGCAGGAACGCTGCTCGCACAGCGTACTGCTCCCGGTAGACGTCGGCGTCGGAGGGAATGTCCACGTCATGGCAGTCCCGCTCATGGCCCAGGGCCTCGTACCACAGCTCCTCTGTGGACTCCTGGTCCTGCTCCAGGCCCTCCTGCAGCTCTCTGGCCAGCACGGCCTTCACGTCGGCGTAGGTGCCAGCGCAGGAGCACCGCTCCTCAATGGGGAATATGGCGTCCTCAGATGCAGCTCCAGGCGGGCTGTGAGTCTCCATCCGAGGGTCGCTGGGATGAGTGATGTCCTCAGTACAGGCTCCAGGCAAGCTGAGAGTCCCGCAAGCGTCGTCACTGGGGGTGGTGGATTCCCCGGGTGCAGCTCCAGACGAGCTGTGAGTCTCGACCCAGGGTTCCACGGGGTAGGGTTCGGGGTCATTGTACTCAGGTACTGCTCCGCGGAGCTCTGCCAACCGCAGCTGGTGCTGGCGTTCCTTCTCCAGCTCAACTCCCCGGTAGAACTTCCGAATCACCTCACATCGGTCCTCGTCGTCGGGGCATCTCCAAGCAGGGCGATCCGGCGCCGCACCTCTCTGAGGTCAGCGCCTTCCTCCACCTCTGCGTGGACAGGGCTGGGGACGGGCGTCGTCGCCTCGTCCTGATCCATCCTGGTCAGCTCCTTGATCAGCGTCTTCCGTTTCTTGTTACCCGGCGTTCCTCCCGGTTCTCCAACATCCCACGCAGGGTGTCCCGGTTGTAGGGGTTGTACACCGCCATGGCGTAGGTCTCCTAGGGGTCTACAGAGAGCGATCCCACCGCTGCCACCAGTATGACGGAATGGGATGTTGTTCCGCCTGCGGGTGTGCTCAATCTGCGTGACCCCTTCGCTTACCGCTGGCCCGACTACCGAGTGACGCGCACTCGGCGTCTCGTGCGGCCTGGCGTGACCCTGGGGAAGGGTTAGCGGGCGGTGGAGGGGACCCCTGCCTAGAACCAGCCCGACCACTGAGCCATACGGCACTCAGCGTCCCGAGCAGCTGGTTCACTGACCTTGCGGGTGTGGGACGTCCGTGGAGATCGGATCTGCCAGCCGCGGAGGAATCTTCGGTTCGATGTGGGAAACGTTTCGGATCTTGCGGGAAACGTTTCCGATCGCGGTGCGGGTAACTTTTCGGATCTCGAGGAACGACTTTTCGGATCGGACCAGGGCTGAATGAATCTTCGGATCCAGGTGGAAGACTCTTCGGATCGGATCGAGGCTGGGTGAATCTTCGGATCTGCCGGGATGGGCGAGGGATTCGGATCTCTGAATTTCCCCGATCGAATCTTCTTAGCGCCGCTGCCCTGATGCTCGATGCAGGGTCAGCGCGCTCGATTCGGATCGGATGGGCACCGTATCCTGAGGACGCGGGGGACACTCAGAACCGAAATACGGCGGAGAATCAAGCCACACCAGACACAGCTGAATGTACTGCAGGAACTGCCTTTATTGTTTACATTACACACTTTTATTACTTCTCACAATAATTAGAATACAATGGGACTCCTTGCCCGCCCTCCCGGGACCCATTGGCCACCATCCTTCAGGGAGTCGCCAATTCGGACCGGATGGTCCGAATCGGCCATTTTGCGATCCGAACCGGATGGTTCGGATCGGCCATTTTCCGAATCGAAATTCCAACTGCGCCACAAGAATCGGAAAATGGCGGCGAGCAAGGCAAACAAAGGGAAAAATACATTACACCATAACCAACGGGGAACACTTTATTACACCACACAATATCACATCTAACTAAAAATACTGGTAAAACGGGGTGCGTGCCACCACACCCAAGTGTCCATGTCACCACTGTCACTGCGCGCCGCCCCTGGCTGAGGGTGCTGGGCCATCCCGTGACACGAGCCATCTCGGGCACCGGCGGACATTGCACCGTCTGACCCAGAGCTTCTTTTGGCCCGGATTATCAGGGGAAGTTAGGGACTACTGTCGGACGTGTGGGGTATGCCAACGAGTAGGGAAGTGGGGGGACGCCAAGAAAGCTCCCCTGAGACCATTGCCCACAGTGGGAGAACCTTTTAGACGGGTGGCGGTGGATCTGGTAGGACCCTTGGCAGTGCCTAGCCCTACGGGCAAGAAGTATATCTTGACCGTAGTGGACTACACCACCAGGTACCCCGAAGCCGTGGCCCTCCGGGATGTCCACACAGAGACCGTTGCCGGAGCTCTGCTGCAGATCTTCTCCAGGGTTGGATTTCCCCAGGAAATCCTGTCTGACCAGGGCACACAATTTACGGCCGAGGTGACCCAGCAGCTCTGGAGGCTGTGCGGGATTAAACCCCTGTACAGCTCCCCTTACCACCCGCAGACCAACGGGCTCTGCGAGCGGTTCAACGGGACCCTCAAGCAGCTTCTCTGCACCTTTACCATGTCCCATAAGGACTGGGAACGCCATCTGCCCCACCTTCTGTTCGCGAACCGGGAGGTACCCCAGGAAGACACAGGCTTCTCTCCCTTTGAGCTACTGTACGGCCGGAGAGTCCGCGGCCCCTTGGACTTGCTCCGGGAGCACTGGGAAGGTGCTCTGGCCGAGGAGGGGACCTCGGCCATAGATTATGTGCTTGAGTTTAGTGACTGACTGCAGGAATTGACCGCCCTGGTACGGGACAATCTCCAAGCGGCCCAAACCAAGCAGAAGAGGTGGTATGACCGGTCGGCTAGGGACCGCACCTTCCAGATAGGGCAGAAAGTGTTAGCACTCCGACCGGTCAAACAAAATAAGTTGCAGGCAGCCTGGGAAGGGCCCTACAAAATCATAGAAAAGATCTGCGATACCACCTTCACCGCAGCTATATGCTCAGATGAAAGGATACACAGAACCTTTCATGTGAACATGCTAAAACCGTTTTTCGAAAGGGAAGAGGCAGTAGCCACCATCTGTGCGCCGGACGCGGGGGATCTGTAGGATCTCCCCCTGCCGGTACTGCCCGGGGATCCAAGAGCCCAGGGGATAGTCGATGTCTGGCTGGGCGAGGGGCTCACCCGCCGCCACAAGGAACAGGCTCAGCAGGTGCTACAGGAGCACCGAGACCTGTTCTCATCCCGTCCCGGCTACACCTCCGTAGCCCTGCATCGGGTCGATACCCAGAGTCAAGCCCCTTTGCGGCAGACAGCGTACCGAATCCCCGATGCAGTGAGAGAAGGGATGCAGAAAGAGATCCGTGAGATGTTGGTCCTAGGGGTAATAGAACCCTCCGAGAACTCCTGGGCCTCCCCGGTGGTTCTAGTACCCAAGATGGATGGCACTACCAGGTTCTGTGTGGACTATAGGAAGTTAAATGACCACACTGTCACTGACGCCTACCCCATGCCCCGAGTCGACGAACTCCTAGACCGGATTGCCCTGGGAAGCTTTCTCACCACCATTGACCTATGTAAGGGGTACTGGCAGATTCCCCTTGCCGAGGAAGGTGTGCCGAAATCGGCATTCATCACTCCGTTTGGCTTATACCAATTTCGGGTTATGCCATTCGGGATGAAGAATGCCCCGGCCACTTTCCAACGCATGGTGGATCGGCTGCTAGAGGGGATGCAAGACTTTACCAGCGCCTACCTAGATGACATAGCCATCTTCAGCAACACCTGGGAGGAACACTTACAACACTTATGGGCCATACTGGACCGCCTTGGCACCGCCGGTCTGACCATCAAACCAGACAAGTGCCACGTCGGCATGTCCGAGGTCCAGTACCTGGGCCACCGGGTGGGCTGCGGAACGCAGCGCCCCGAACCCGCCAAGGTTGAGGCTGTTGCCCAGTGGCCCACTCCCCGCACCAAGACCCAGGTGTTGGCTTTTCTAGGTACGGCAGGATACTACCGCCTTTTCGTCCCCAACTACAGCGCCATTGCCAAACTCCTGACTGACCTGACCCGCAAGAACCTTCCCCGACAGGTAATGTGGCCCCCAGAGTGTGAAGAAGCCTTCCAGCAGCTCAAGCGAGCCCTGGTAGGAACCCCCGTGTTGACTGCGCCTGATTCCACTAAACGTTTTGTTGTCCACACAGACGCATCTATGTTCGGATTGGGAGCAGTGCTGAGCCAGGTCGGTGAAGACGGGCACGACCACCCGGTTGCCTACATCAGCCTGAAACTTTTACCCAGGGAGGTAGCTTATGCGGCCATCGAGAAGGAGTGCCTGGCCCTGGTATGGGCCCTGAAGAAATTGCACCCGTATCTGTATGGGCGCTCCTTCAAGGTCCTCACGGACCACTACCCCCTGGTATGGCTGAACCGGGTGGCCGGGGACAGCGGCAGGCTCTTGCGGTGGAGCCTGGCCCTCCAATTTTACCATCCAGTACCGGCCTGGGAAGCAAAATGGCAATGCGGACGGACTATCCCGCCAGACTGAGCTTGAAACTTAGGGTGGGTGGAGGCATGGACATCCCCAAGCGGACCCGAAGAGGGTCTCACCGGGTCTGCCATCTGGAAACTTGGGGGAGATGTGTGACGGAACGGCCGCCACTATACCGTAGCACGGTACAAAATTTTAAAAATGTTGTTTTAGTATGGTGTATTAAGGAATTCGTTAGGTTGTATTTTTATAAGTTCCCCCTGTAATTCTCCCCATGGTTGACCTGTTCCCCGCCTGTCCACAGCCCCGGGAAGACGCCCGGTCTGTGAATGCCTCGAGCTGCCGCTGACTGTCTCTGCCAAGCCGCCCAAACTTGCTCGCCTTGCCCTGCAGCGTGGAAAGTCATGGATATTCCTGCAGACACTTGGGCCGAAGATCAGATTCGCCGGGCCGCGCTGACACCAGATCATCGGGGGTTAATCCTGGACATTAAAACGAACCCGGATACTTCTCACACATATGTTCTTTTTGAGTGGAGAAAGGGTGTTCCAGTATGTTTTCAGGGCGCAAGTGTGAAGCTGACCGATGAGGTGGAAGTTCAACTGATTCAGCCAAGTGTGTCACATGGTGATCCCGCGAGTGTTCCTGCGCCCAGTCCGCTGGCCATGATCTGGCCTGAATTCATAGTGGCTATCGGAGATTTGCTGGCTAAATGTCAAAGAACAAGCCCTCCTCACACTAACTTTGGTTATCGACGGTTGAGAAATTTCACAGGAAACGTACCAACTCCAGCGGGAGAAAAAACGTTTGAAGAATGGGTAGCACAGGCGATGCAGGCTTTGGATGAGTGTGACGTCCCTGAAGCGCAGAAGAAGCAAAGGATTACTGAGAGCTTAAAGGGACCTGCATCAGAGGCTGTCAGAAACCTGAAGTTGAGTAAGCAAGACTGCACTGCTTTAGATTACCTAAATGTGTTACAGGAAGTTTTTGGGCGAACAGAAAAGGCTGCCGAGCTCATGTACCAGTATGAACATACCTACCAGCGAAAAGGTGAGAAAATTACTGAATATATGAGGCGCCTAGATAAGCTTCTACACCAGATACTTCTTAAGAAAGGGGCCGAACCACCCACAATAGACAAAATCCGAATGCAGCAGATATTGAGGGGCGCTTAACCTCTGGATCTTGTGATGTTACAGCTGAGAACCAGAGAAGGTAACCGAGAATTGAAATATCTGGAACTGATTCGAGCTGTTAGAGAAGAAGAAACTCTACTGGAAGAAAAATCCTTAAGGAGAGGAGAAAGAGCTTACGCACAACCCGTGAGGCATAACGAATATCTGCAAACTGAAGATCATTCGTTGGACACCTATGGATCCAAAGTGGACAGGCAAGAGCATCTGTTTGTTCCTATATCCATAGAGAGTGCTGCAAAAGAGTCAATCATTCCTACCCATAGTGAAATACACAAGACTGTTAAGAAGGTGCAAGAAGCTCAAGCTGAACTGAAACAGGCACACACGGACCTGTGCCGAGTACTTTTGAAGGTGGCAGAGACTCAGACCGATATGCAGACGTTCCTTACTGATATGCGGACAACTGGAGTTGCTGTGGTGTCTGGCCAGGGTCCTTCAACCGAATCACCACAAGCAAGTGCGCCTCCATCTTCAAAGAAGAGGTGTTTCAGTCGTGGGGCAAATGGGTCATTTCCGAGCACAGTGCAAAAACCAAAGGCCTGAGGGAAATAAACTGGAAGAGTTCCTAAAGGCCCTGGAAGGGCTGCTATCTACTTCACAGGCGGGAAACGCCAGAGGGCCCAAGTGAAGGAGCAAACTAGGTGCCCAATGGTTGAAAACTGCTCCAAAATGCAAGCCAGAACCGAAAGGCCAAGAGGGCCCAGAGTTTTGCCAACTGCTGAGCCTACCAGGACTGAGAGAGTTACTCCCTTAGTATCCGGTCCTATGTCATTGGGAAACAATGCACACCCAAAACCTCCACGAGTCAAGAAGGCTAGGGTACAGTGAACTGGGTCTAAACCTCCTGCGGCTATGACAAAGTTTCCGGACCAGCTGATAGGTCCTTCTCCCATCGTTCCAATCCAAGTGGAGGGAGTCTACACTAAAGCTCTGTTAGACTCGGGGGCTCAAGTGACATTGATCTAGCGAGACTTCTATGAGAAGCACTTGAAGCACATACCTCTGCAGACAGGGCCGGCCCGACAATGGTGCAGAGCGGAGTAGTGGCACCAGGCGGCAGAAATTTGGGGGTGGCAAATTTCAGCCCCCGGTGCCGCTGCAGCACTCTGCACTATTTTTTTCATGCGGCGGCAGCAGATTGTGCGGCCGCCACGCTCGTTCCTTCAACGAGCGGCAGCCGCATGAGTATCTGCCGCTCGCCTAAGATCCATCCTCCAGCCTGCCGCGATCGAGATCACGTGAGACCGCGGCAGGCTGGAAGGTGGATCCCAGGCGAGCGGCAGATACTCACGAGGTTGCCGCTCGTTGAACGAAGGAACGCGGCAGCCACAGCAGGATGAGGATCTGCCCATTGGAGGGGCCGGCAGAGGTAAGCCTGGGGGCAAATATATCAGTGAGCTGGCCTGGGGGCAAATATATCAGTGAGCTGGCCTGGGGGCAAATATATCCATGAGCTGGCCTGGCCTAGGGGCAAATATATCCATGAGCTGGCCTGGCCTAGGGGCAAATATATCCATGAGCTGGCCTGGCCAGGGGGCAAATATATCCATGAGTTGGCCTGGGGGCAAATATATCCATGTGTGAGCTGGGGCAATATACCCATGTGTGGGCACTGCTGGGTATGTGACGCTGGGCTCTGCTGGGTATGTGATGCTGGGCTCTGCTGGGTATGTGACGCTGGGCTCTGCTGGGTATGTGACGCTGGGCTCTGCTGGGTATGTGACGCTGGGCTCTGCTGGGCATATGACGCTGGGCATGTGACGCTGGGCACTGCTGGGCATGTGACGCTGGGCACTGCTGGATGTGTCATGCTGGGCATGTGAAGCTGGGCACTGCTGGATTTGTCATGCTGGGCACTGCTGGATGTGTCATGCTGGGCACTGCTGGGTATGTGATGCTTTGCTCTGCTTATGTGATGCAGGGCTCTGCTGGGTATGTGATGCAGGGCTCTGCTGGGTATGTGATGCAGGGCTCTGCTGGGTATGTGATGCTGGGTATGTGACGCTTGACACTGCTGGGTATGTGACGCTGGGCTCAGTTATATACACCTCACATTACTGTATCACAGAGCTCCACAGCAAAAAAAATTCTAATATACGGTGTGTATGAGTGTTTGAATTTTATTGCTGTGGCGCACTGTGATACGCTCATACACGCTGCGTGTTTTTTGGGGGGGCAGCATTTCATCTTTCGCTCCAGGCAGCACAATGTCTTGGGCCGGCCCTGAGCTTCGGCGCTCGCCTGGGGGAAACACGTCACCAGCCGATCGCGGCTGGTCACGTGGCTCCCCCAGGAGAGCGCCCAAACTGCACTGGAGTTAAGTGGCAGCTTGGAGTTGATTTTCTGGAGTTGCGAGATTGGAGGAAGGAACTGCAAGGTTCTCATTTTACATCGGGTAAAAACACGGCTATATTATGCTTTCATTCACCCTTCTACTTTTCACTTCTGCCTTTCTCCTTAAATGGAACTCCTGCCCCTCTACCACCGACCCCTACACTAACTGCATCTCTCCCTCCCTCCTCTCGTCCCACATGATGGCCTCGCATGAGCTCCTTTGTTTCCTCAGAACATGGTCTCCCTGTAATTCTCGTGCTGCCAATCACTCCCACTCCCACAAATCCCATTCCCACCTTCTCTTTCTCACTCTCCTGCTTACTCTATGCAGGTGACAGATCCCCTAACCCTGACCCCACAACACATCCAATACTTCCCTCTCATCCTATCTCCATCACACATAAATCACCTCCCTACAAGCCCAGCAACCTCATTCCCATAAACCCTCAGCGCCTGTCCTCTTTCTCCTGCGCCCTCTGGAACGCTCGCTCTGTGTGCAACAAACTCACAGCAATCCATGACCTCTTCCTTTCAAACTCCTTCAACCTCCTAGCTTTAACTGAAACCTGGCTAACCCCCTCTGACACGGCCTCCGTTGCTGCTCTCTCACATGGCGGTCTACACTTGAGCCATACCCCAAGACCGGGTGAGAGAAATGGTGGCGGGGTCGGAATCCTGCTCTCTCCCACCTGCACCTACCAGCATCTCCCTCCACCCCATCCTTCTCCTCCTTCGAGACACACTGCATCCGCCTGTTCTCTCCTCTGGCTCTCAGGGTGGCAGTCATCTACCGCCCACCGGGACCAACCTCCCAGTTCTTTGACCACTTTGCTACCTGGCTTTCTCACTTCCTGCCTTCTAGGTCTTCCATGCCTATTTCTCGGACTTCAACATTCCCATTGATGATCCTTCCACCCCTGCTGCCTCCAAACTTCTTTCACTCACGTCCTCCCTTGGACTCATACAATCCTCCCTACCCACCGCAAGGGTCACGCTATTGACCTTGTCTTTTCCAACCTCTGCTCCATTTCTGAGTTCATATGTCGCCCTTTCCCCATCTCTGACCACCACCTTCTCTCTTTCAACCTATCTGGACTTCCTAAACACCCTGCTCCCCCACCCCGCACACCCTGCTCCCCCACCCCGCACACACACACACTCGCAGAAATCTACATGCTGTGGACCCCCATCAATTCTCCAATCTACTTCACCACCTCCCTCACACCTCATCCTTCACCTGCCCTGATGCTGCCACTAATCACTACAACACCACACTTATCTCTGCCCTAGACACGCTTGCTCCTATTCGACTCTGTAAGGCCCCACGCCGCTAGCTTCAGCCCTGGCACATCCTCCAGACACGCTACCTGCAAAGATGCTCCCGCACTGCAGAGCGTGCCTGGAGGAAATCCTGCTCTGAAGCTGATTTTGTTAACTTCAAGTTTATTCTCCGGTCATACACCTCTGCCCTCCACTTGGCCAAACAATCCTTCTTCTCATCTCTTATATCTACTCTGTCTTCCAATCCTAAATGGCTCTGGTCCACCTTCAACACCCTCCTCTACCCACCTGCACCTCCCCCCTCAGCTGCCTTCAGCGCTCAAGACCTGGCAGATTTCTTCCTCAATAAAACTCTAACTATCAGAAGCAACATCCCAACACAAGATAGTTATCTGCCACCTCCACTCCCACAGGTCCCCTCTGCCACCCTCTGCCGCTTCCTCCCAGCCACTGAGGAGGAAGTCAATTCCTTATTGTCCTCCTCACATCTCACCACGTGCCCGCTCGACCCCATTCCCTCACATCTAATTCCTCCCCTCTCCTCCTCCCTCACCCCTGCTCTCACACACATCTTCAACCTATCTCTCTCCACCGGCTCCTTCCCATCCGCCTTCAAACACACGCTAGTTACCCCTTTACTAAAGAAACCATCCCTCGATCCTAACTCTCCATCCAACTACCGCCCTGTATCCCTGCTTCCCTTCACATCAAAGCTCTTAGAAAAACTAGTCTTCAACCGCCTCTCCCTCTTCCTGTCCTCCAATTCCCTACTTGACCCCCTGCAATCTGGCTTCCGTCCCCTACACTCAACTGAAACTGCCCTCACCAAAGTCCCCAACGACCTCCTAACTGCTAAAAAACACGGCCATTATTCTATTCTCATCCTGCTTGACCTCTCGGCTGCTTTTGACACTGTTGACCACCCCCTCCTACAGACCCTCAGCTCTCTGGGTCTCGGTGACACTGCACTTGCTTGGGTTGACTCCTATTTATCCAACAGGTCCTTCTCTGTGTCCTTTGCTGGTAACTCCTCCTCTTCATTGCCTTTATCTGTTGGTGTACCTCAAGGCTCTGTCCTTGGTCCTCTGCTCTTTTCCATCTACACCATCTCCTCCTGGATGGCCTCCAACCACCTAAAGATCAACATGTCCAAGACGGAGCTCCTACTTATTCCTCCCTCTAATGCCTCCCCACCTCCTGACTTCTCTATCACGGTGGAGGGTATCACCATTTGCCCATCAAACCAAGTTCGCTGTCTTGGAGTTACACTTGACTCTGCTCTTTCCTTCATCCCCCACATCCAGTCTCTTTCCTCCTCCTGCCGCTACCAACTGCGTAATATTTCCAGAATTCGGACATTTCTTACCGCTGTCACCACAAAACAACTCATACACGCCCTGGTAATCTCCCGACTCGACTATTGCAATAATCTCTTATCTGGCCTCCCTCTGTCCCGCCTCTCCCCCCTACAATCCATCCTGAACGCCTCCGCCAGGCTAATTCACCTCACCCGCCGCTCTGTCTCTGCCGCTCCCCTCTGCGAGTCCCTTCACTGGCTCCCCATCCTCTGCAGAATTAACTTCATACTCCTTATCCTTAAAGACAAAACCCTCACTAACTCAGCGCCCCACTACCTGTCCTCACTAAACACCAAATACACCCCAGCCGCTCCCTAAGGTCAAACAACGACCTGCGCCTAGCTTCTCCCCGCATCACCTCTTCCCATGATAGACTGCAGGATTTCTCACGCGCAGCCCCCATTCTCTGGAACACTCTCCCTCGTACGGTCAGGCTTTCCCCTAATTTCTCTTCCTTCAAACGCTCTCTTAAAACGTTCCTATTTAGGGAAGCCTACCACCCAACTCACTGACGCAACCATCAATCACTCTCACCTTACAGTTCTCTCCTCCTGTTTCCAACCCCAACCCTCCCAGATTGTGAGTTCCTACAGGAATAGGGCCCTCATCTCCTCCTGTACTGTTTGTCAAATGTTGTACAATGTATTGTAACCCTGTCTATACTGTGCCTATTGTACAGCGCTGCGGAATATGCTGGCGCTTTATAAATAAAGAATAATAATATCCATGAGAGGAGCTGGGGCAGTATATGCATGAGAGGAGCTGGGGCAGTATATGCATGAGAGGAGCTGGGGCAGTATATGCATGAGAGGAGCTGGGGCAGTATATGCATGAGAGGACCTGGGGCAGTATATCCCTGAGAGCTGCTGGGGCATATCCATGAGAGCTGTGGCAGTATCCATGTGTGCTTGGGGCAGTATCCATGTGTGCTGGGGGCATATTCATGTGTGAGCTGGTCTGGGGCAATATATCCATGTGTGAGCTGGTCTGGGGCAATATATCCATGTGTGAGCTGGTCTGAGGCAATATATACATATGTGAGCTGAGGCGCAATATATCCATATGTGAGCTGAGGCGCAATATATCCATATGTGAGCTGAGGTGCAATATATCCATATGTGAGCTGAGGTGCAATATATCCATATGTGAACTGAGGCGCAATATATCCATGGGTGAGCTGCTGGGGGCAATATATCCAGAGCTGCTGGGGGCAATATATATCCATGTGTGCTTTCACTGCCTTCGAACAGGCATCGTACTTGCTGGCAGTTGGCAAAAAGTTGTGTGAGCATATGAGAGAGCTCCACAGCAATAAACCTCACAGTAATGTGCGCTGTGTGTATAAGCATTCAGTGTTATATGGGAGTACTGATTTAGGAGTAAGAGTAGTTAAAAAAAAATCCGTAAAACTCGGGGGGGGGTGACACCATGAGTTACCGCACCGGGTGACACCAACCCTAGTGATGCCACTGGTTGCAGGTAAACTCCAAAAAAACGTGGAAACTTTGGCTGTTTGGACGTTTTGTAGGCCGGACATTAGCAGCGACTGACGCAGCGCAGTCTGTACGTCAGTACTAGCCTTATCACGTTCTCCAAAAAATGCGTTTGTTTGCCGCTTGCTTTGCGCGGCCGCACTTCTGTGCGCCCGTACTGCGTATATTGCCTGTCATTGGCCGTCATTTGCGGCTACTACGGCCGTGATAAAGTGCGGCTGCACGCGCGTCCGCACTGCGTTAGTCTGACCCTAGCCTAAAGCCGGTGCATTCAGAGACGACGGAGCAAACCGGTTGTTATTGCTGAACTGAACATTTGCACAATCCCTACGTGTGTGATCAGAATTGTAACAGCTGAAGCATAATCGATGTCGTCGACGTGTGCTAGAGTCGAATGTTCGTGTGACTGACAGACCTTACACGCTCTCATAGGTGGTCAGCTCGGTCGAAGATGTTTTGATTCCGCTTGGTTATTCTGAGACAGTGCTCGGTCAAGCAAACTTCTCAGTGTCTTCATGCAGTTTCCATCATTCTGTGATAAAGACTGGGCTCTGCATTAGCTCTGTCTGTGATATAACAGGAGAATCACTGGTCACAGTTTCGCTCTCATTAAGTGACTGGGAATAAACTGCGGCTTTTCTCACAGCTCTGCGCTTACATTTAACTCTTAACTCCTCTTCTTGTTTAGTTTGGTGCCTATCGACATGTTCTTGTACCTCACTTGTTGTCCATTTATCCGGAGCCTTGAAATGAAATCTGGCTGACAAAGCTGGATCTGGGCAGAGCTTAACAAACATCATCGCTGCTTCCTGACACGGATTGTTCATTCGACGCATTAATCTGATTAAAGCTTCCTCTGCCACATCCACAGCTTTATTTAAACGCACACAATATTCAGCTGGACCTTCTCCCGTAACAGCTTCTGTGCCATAAAAGTCTGCTGGAGGCTTGTAGGAAAAACTGCTTTCACTAACATGTTGTTTGAGGATGTGGAATATTACTTTGGGATTCTCAGAAGGTCTTAGAGACGCGTCACTGCGCAGCGTGATTTTTACAATGTCCTCGGCTTTGCCCATTAATCTAGTAATAATGTCGTTATAATGCTCGTTCACTGGTATTACCCCTTATTCATAGGTAAGTGTCCATTAAATCTTCCCACTCGCGCACACTGAATTTATCTGCACCATCTCCTCGGGAAACAGGCGGCTCTTTCGCTTCAGACGACATAACAAGTTTAACTCCTGTCACATTAAGTGATGGGATTTCTGGGAGTGACTGCTCTACACCTGAACGTGAAGCTCCGGCATTGCCGCTTTCTCTCCCTCTACTTGCTTCACCGTCTTGAGCAGAAATTATACTTTTCCCTAATTCCTGAGCAATGTGTGTAATGAGGTTGTGCCATGTTGTATCATTTACATCTGGGCTGTTCGGTAATGAGTTAACCCCTGGCCTGCTGGGTGTGTGCTCAGCTACCCTCATGGAACAAGACTGGGGTGATGTTCTTATAGCCCCCCCTGCAACAGGAGTAAATGGCTGATCACTAAACAATCTTCCCAAACCTGGGTCTGACATGTTCCGGTCTGCATTAAAATTATCCCCACTGAGACCATGTGCCGTGATTCCCTATAACACAGTTACAAAAACAGAATTTATCATTAAATAACACAAAAAAAACTTTCACGAGGCACCACTGTAACCGCCGCAACCAACGCCAAGGAGTTATCTGTTGGAATCTCACGAGAGAGGCATTAAATATATGGCAAAGTGTCCTGTGCATAAAAATGTGCCACCACTTTGTTTAACAGTTCTTTGGAACCTGTATGAAGTGCAGCCCCCATCGGAGATCAAACGACATGGATCCTTAGATGAAGATCTACACGGCGGACTGATCTTCATCCGAGTCACGGCACCACTAACCGGCCTACACCCTCACTGCCCGTTCGTATGGACTCTGCGTTGTGTTTTGTGTGTTGTTGAGCATCAAAGATGAGACCGGCAATTGGATCGCTGGGAACATGCGATTTTAATCTGAATAAAACATATATAAAACACGGCAATGAGAATATCCTCTGTGACATCCACCTCAAGCAGCTGCCTCGTGATCTGAAGGCTGAGTATATAGTCACATTACAATACAATAAATATATACATATATACAAAAAGGAAATACATAAATTCAACAGGAAAATACAAATAAAACATAAAAATGGGGGAAAAAAAATCATACCTGAATAAAACCTCTACAAAACACGGCAATGAGAATATCCTCTGACATCCACCTACAGACACCAAGCATAGGTTATCACTTGTTGTGCTGATATTTTACACTCAAAGCCCTGTTCTAAACAATAGAGCTGTTTTTATTCTGCACACATGAACCTCCTAGAGGAACTAACATAACTACACATACATAAGGGTTAAATCTAAACACAAACGTTTTGGGAGAACTTTTGCATGGGTTTAAAACTCTAACGGAAGAGAATGTGAGAGCTCTTCATTACACCTCTTACCTCACGCAGCTGCCTCGTGATCTGAAGGGCTGAGGAAAAAGCCCGGCTCACAGGGGATGAGGTCATGCCTCAACAGCTGCACAAAATTAAAATAAAAACAAACCAAAAGCTTTCTTTGGGTGAGACATTCACAATAATACAGGAGTTTCTCTAAAATGGGGGATATTAGGGGAATTAACACACACTGTGCTCTTAAAGAGACACACACATATTTACATTGGTTACAATTGCATAACATTCCACTTCTGTCCCTTCAAAAACTCTTTGGTTGCTTTTGCAGTATGCTTTGGGTCATTGTCCATCTGCACTGTGAAGCGCCGTCCAATGAGTTCTGCAGCATTTGGCTGAATGTGAGCAGATAATATTGCCCAAAACACTTCAGAATTCATCCTGCTGCTTTTGTCAGCCGTCACATCATCAATAAATACAAGAGAACCAGTTCCATTGGCAGCCATACATGCCCACGCCATGACACTACCACCACCATGCTTCACTGATGAGGTGGTATGCTTAGGATCATGAGCAGTTCCTTTCCTTGTCTATACTCTTCTCTTCCCATCACTCTGGTACAAGTTGATCTTGGTCTCATCTGTCCATAGAATCTTGTTCCAGAACTGTGAAGGCTTTGTTAGGTGTTGTTTGGCAAACTCTAATCTGGCCTTCCTGTTTTTGAGGCTCACCAATGGTTTACATCTTGTGGTGAACCCTCTGTATTCACTCTGGTGAAGTCTTCTCTTGATTTTGACACACATACACCTACCTCTTGGAGAGTGTTCTTGATCTGGCCAACTGTTGTGAAGGGTGTTTTCTTCACCAGGGAAAGAATTCTTCGGTCATCCACCACAGTTGTTTTCTGTGGTCTCCCGGGTCTTTTGGTGTTGCTGAGCTCACCGGTGCATTCCTTCTTTTTGAGAACGTTCCAAAAAGTTGTTTTGACCACGCCTAATGTTCTTGCTATCTCTCTGATGGGTTTGTTTTGTTTCTTCAGCCTAATGATGGCTTGCTTCACTGATAGTGACAGCTCTTTGGATCTCATCTTGAGAGTTGACAGCAACAGATTCCAAATGCAAAATAGCACACTTGAAATGAACTCTGGGCCTTTTATCTGCACATTGTAATTGGGGTAATGAGGGAATATCACACACCTGGCCATGGAACAGCTGAGAAGCCAACTGTCCCATTACTTTTGGTCCCTTAACAAGTGGGAGGCACATCTGCAAACTGCTGTAAGTCCTACACCGTTCACCTGAGTTGGATGTACATACCCTCAAATTAAAGCTGACAGTCTGCAGTTAAAGCACATTGTGTTTGTTTCATTCCAACTCCATTGTGGTGGTGTATAGAGCCAAAGATGTTACAATTGTGCCGATGCCCCAAAATTTCATTCTTCCATCATTTTCTGTGGCAAAAAAAGCAGTTTTAAAAATGTTCCTAAAACCTGGCTGAGGGAATAAATGATGGGGATTCAGTTCACAGTGTGATCATAGTTTGCTTAAGCTGGTGAAAGGCTAATGTACCCAATCGTTGACGGGTCCTAACTTGACCGAATCTGCATTTACAGGAACAACTCACCCTGGGGCTCCCCAGCAGCTCTAGGCCTTTACAGACAGCCATGCCTTAAAGGCCTAGAGCCTGCTGAGGAGCTCCAGGGTGAGTTGATCCAGGCCATGTGACCTCGCTCTCGCGAGAACGTGCATGGCCATGGAGAGATCGTGGAGGGAGACTGGGGACTATTTGTCCCAAGTCTCATTCTGGTCCCAGTGGCCAGAAGGTGCAGATCGGGCCGTCGTTCTCGCTGCGAGTATCTGCTTTTTTTTTGGGGGGGGGGTTTCAGTTGGTGATGGCACCAGCTCAAACTGGTGCTAAGTTATCAGTCAACTGCAGGGGTGAGTAATTAGCTTTGTGATCTAGCTATGTGATCCTCTCTGCTTACACTTTGTGCTCTCCATCTTAAGTATAGGGAGTGCAAAGTACAGTAAGCTGGCACTAAAAAGCGCTAATACAGATGCGCATCGGGATGTGATACGAGCATTACGCTATCACCTCTTTTAACCTAGCGCTAACGTTCATTTATGTGAGCACTAGTGTTAATAAGGAGGCGATTGGGCCCATGGTCTCTATAAGTGTTTCTTTAGAGCTGTATAGTTGTGTATGAAATGCAATCTCTCGTAAAATATCATTACTGTTAGTGTGTGTGTAATCCCTATTTTGGACCCAAACTACTTTGCCCGTCTTTGATCCTCTTTTTTGGAGCCCTCCATATGTTCAGGGTGTCCTCTGTGTATGACAGAGCTGCATTGCAATAAGCAATGAGTCTGTAAACTATAATCAATGTTAGAAATTGCTCCGTGTAAATATGATTCTTTGCTTTTGTTTTAAATCAGTTATTATTGATATAAATGGCCCTGCTAGGTTATGTCACTACCTTTGTATATGCCTCGGCTATGGTCCTGTGTTTAACCACTTCGCTGCGGAGGACGCGCTCAAGCCTCCGGGAACTCCCCCTGAGGACTGGCGTCATCGTGCGTAGCACGATGACGCCAGTCCTGGAGTTAACCCCTAGCTGCCACCAATGGTGGAGATAGGGGGTACATTGGAACCCCCATCTCCAGATCCGTGGCAGCTAGGGGTTAATGTTTGATATTGTTGGATCGGCCAGAACATGGCCTTTCCAACGATATCAAACATAACCATGAAAAAAGTTTTAAAAATAAAATAATTAAAAATAAAAAAATCTAAAATAAAAAAATAAATAAGTTTATTTTTTATTTGTTTAATGCAGCAATATTGTTCCCATTTAATTTATAATGTGAACAATGATGCTGCACTAACGATTTTTGTATGGGGTGCGTTTGTTAAAAATAGTGAAATTTTCCCCCCAAAAAAATGTATCAAGACCCCATTTCGAAATTTTTTTAACAAGCGCACCCCAAAGAAAATATAACTGCAAACGATCGCATGTTAAAATGTGAAAAACACTTTACACGTTGTACATTTTTGAAAATTCTAATTCTATTGCATATTTTGTTATAATATACAGACAGAACATGAAGTATACATCTAATAATGACATATTCTGAATCTGCTGAGTCTGCCGGAAATAACGATATATAATATGTCTGGGTCATATAATAAACTAAGGCTTCAAAACGCGGTTAAACATGATGAGCGAAACCGGTAAAAATGAGCTCAGCACACAGGCGGGAAATGCCTCAGCAGCGAAAGGGTTAATAGGGTCCTCATATCTTGCCTTCGCCTAAGGCCTCAGCAAGTCTAGAGCCGCCTCTGGTGACCTTCACCCAGGAGCCTCTGGCTAGACATTCCATTCCATGGAGCAGTAAGGACAGGACATTCCTCACACTCTGCTTTCTTGTTTTTCAGGTTTTTTGTAGTGGTTATAATTATGAAGATGCATATTGCCGGGTCGCTGCTTTTCCACATCAGATGGAGACATTGCTCAGGAAACCTGGGGCCAACCCCCAAGCAAACAAATTGCCCTCTTACGAAGACGTGGAACACACCCTGAATTTCAGCGTATACGATACAGAGCCGTTTAATTCGTTATCAATTCACAGTTTCCGGAATGCTTTGGAAGGTACAGTATAAAGAGAGATTCTATCTTCTTGATGGTGACGTGCATGGCAGCCCATGATTCCTGGTAGCTAACATAGAGGGAGCTCCTGCTGCCGCACAGAAACCATTTCCATATCTTTACATAGACCTAACATTGCTGTTTTTCCATGTAGAAGTATGGGACAATAGGTTCTTTGGTTCTTCCTTTCCAACAGGAACCATCTTCTAAGCCATAAAAATGAATGTTAGTGACGTCCATACCCTTTCCCCTTGTAGGTGGATCCTCGCACACCCCGCTACTTTAGCTCAATGGACATTGAGGATCCCAAGCGGATTACACTCCTAACTGGTCACAACTCGACACGGTAGACCATGGCATCTTGTTAGAAAAACGTAAAAACTCTGGCATTGGTGATCACACGCTAACCTGGTTTCAATCATATGTATCCGACCGATCACAATATGTGTCAATTTCTGGCAGTTCCTCCCTCCCGCTCCCAGTCACTTGCGGTGTACCCCAAGGCTCAATACTAGGCCCCCTGCTATTCACAATATTCATAAATGATCTGCCCAACGTCTGCAAAGCCTCAACTGTACACATGTACGCAGACGACACTGTAATCTATACCAGCAAACCAGATCTCCGGCAGCTGGAGGCCGTGCTGCAAGAACAATTCACAGAGGTAGAAAAGTGGATCAAACACAACAAACTTTTATTAAATAATGACAAAACTGTAACGATGCTCTTTGGAACAAAACCTAAACTACACAAATTGCAAAATCCCCATCTATGTGTTGGGACAAAATCAAATGGCACGCTGACCACAGTCACTTCTCTCAAATATCTAGGTATGTGGTTGGACCCTAATCTATCCTTTGGCCCCACATCGAAAACCTCATCTAAACTTTACCCCAAACTAGGTGCCCTGTACAGAAACAAATCCTGCCTGAGCCCCGCGGTAAGAAAGCAGATTGTACAACAAATGCTTATGCCGGCTATTGAATACGGAGATGTAGTGTATGCAGCGGCCCCGCAAACACACCTTCATAAACTTACTACATTGCATAACTCCTTCTGCCGCTTTGCATTACAATGTAACTACATCACCCACCATTGTGACATGTTAAAAGAGCTAAACTGGCCATCGCTGGAATCCAGACGCACCCTTTACCTTTCCAGCCTGGTGTCTAAGAGCATTTCTGGGAAGCTGCCACCCTACCTGAATAGACTGCTTCCCCAAGCAGCTCCCTCATCCTATAACCTCCGATCCAGGACCAGCACCTTACTTGCAATACCACAATACAAAAAGACAGTGGCTCGGTCCTCATTTTCCTACAGAGCACCGCAAATATAGAATAACCTCCCAGACACCATCAAATCTTCCCCCAGTCTTAAGTCACTCAAAAGCTCCTTACTAACATACCTCAATACAGAATGCACCTGTAAACATGTAACAGTGACTATATACAGAATGCACCTGTAAACATGTAACATAGTGACTATATACAGAATGCGCCTGTAAACATGTAACACAGTGACTATATACAGAATGCACCTGTAAACATGTAACACAGTGACTATATACAGAATGCACCTGTAAACATGTAACACAGTGACTATATACAGAATGCACCTGTAAACATGTAACACAGTGACTATATACAGAATGCACCTGTAAACATGTAACATAATGACTATATACAGAATGCACCTGTAAACATGTAACACAGTGACTATATACAGAATGCACCTGTAAACATGTAACATAGTGACTATATACAGAATGCACCTGTAAACATGTAACATATTGACTATATACAGAATGCACCTGTAAACATGTAACACAGTGACTATATACAGAATGCACCTGTAAACATGTAACAGTGACTATATACAGAATGCACCTGTAAACATGTAACACAGTGACTATATTACAGAATGCTCCTGTAAACATGTAACATAGTGACTATATACAGAATGCTCCTGTAAACATGTAACATAGTGACTATATACAGAATGCGCCTGTAAACATGTAACACAGTGACTATATACAGAATGCACCTGTAAACATGTAACACAGTGACTATATACAGAATGCACATGTAAACATGTAACATAGTGACTATATTTCCTACATATTTTTTTTCTGTTAATCTGTATATTTGTGGTTGTTTTTAATATCTTGCATTGTATTACTTTGTATTTCTGTAACTGTAACACTTCAATGTTCTTGAACCCAGGACATACTTGAAAACGAGAGAAATCTCAATGTATCCTTCCTGGTAAAATCCCTTATAAATAAATAAATGAGCCGGATTACTCTGGTATATCGTATCAATGGGTCGTCTTCTATTGGCCGACCTAGTGAACGTCAGCTTTAAAAAGTGGACTATTTTACATAAAGTAAAATAATTAATTATGGCTTCAAACAAAGGCAACAGCATCGTTTGAACCTAAGGTTACTGTACTTACTGTACTTTATTCAAACTCTGCCGCTCTTTGAATACAACTTAATCTATAATTTCAGTAAAACGGGATAGGGTTACAGTCAGAGAAAAGGATTAGGGTTACAGTCTACCTGCCTTTTGCACTTTGTCTACTAACCTTCCATGCCTAATTCTTGGGGACATCAACATTCCCATTGATGATCCTTCTGCCTCTGCTGCCTCAAAACTTCGTTCACTCCCTTGGACTTACTCGATTTGACCTTGTTTTTTCCAACCTCTGCTCTTGTCAGGGCTCTGGCTGTGCAATCTATGCAGAAGGTGTGGTTATAGCAGACAAAAGGGGTTTATTAGAATAAACACAAGAACATAGACACTGGGCACGATGGGGAATAGATTTAGGGAAGTAGATGCAGGAAAAGGAGGTTGAGGCAACAGAGGGATGGCTGAGAGTAGTGGGAAGGGGAGGTTAGGGAGAACTGAATATGGGAGCGGTTAGAAAACAGGAGAAATAAGGGATAGCAAGATGAGAAGAATAAGATACTAGAGAAGTGAGAGCAGAAATAGACACGAATCTACTAATACAAAGGAGAAGACAATGTATACGTAATAACTGTAAACAATAATACAGATAACACAGAATAAACGGTCTCAGGCAAGGGGCAGGCAATAGAGTAACCGAGACTCCAAGCAATGGGTCTGGTGCACAGGGATCCGAGATGGGAGCAGGATAGGGGGGGTACCAGTATGAATGAAGTAAATGTCCAGATAATTAGGCTTGTGCACTGATATTTTTTTTTTCTTTTGTTTGTTCGGTTCGTTCGGATTTTGAAAATTTTCGTTTCGGTTCGTTTCGTTTCTCGTATCTACTTTTTTTTTCGTGATTTCGGAAATTTTCGTGTTTTTCGGAACGTCTGTTCTCCTCATTTCAAAGTGTCTATTCGTTTTGACGTAAACTAATGGTTTTTCCGATACGATAATTATACGATTGAGATTTTCTCATGTTTTACAAGAAGGATACATTGAGATTTCTCTGATTTTCCAGGAAGGATACATTGAGATGTGAATGATACAAAACTTAATTACAGAATCAGCGATATAAATACGATGTCCGAAATTACTGAAATGGAGCCGAAATCAGGAATGGAATGAAAATGAATTTCGATTTTACACATTTCTAGTCCATTCGAAAATTCCGAAACGTTTTCGTTTTGGCACGAAAATTCGTCCGGACTGCCGTTTTCAGATATTAAAATTTTCGTAAAATCGTCCGAATCCGAAGGCACGAATCGGGAAATTTCGTGAAAATTCCGAAATCCCGAAACGCACATCCCTACAGATAATCAGCAGAGGGTATTCTCAGGAAGTCTTTGGCAAACCAGGGAGAGTTTCAGGAAACAGCTCTGTACAGGAACACAGTCTGCAACTCCAATGTGGAAGCATTTTAAGGAGGGTGTAGCTTCCTTAAATGCAGGAATGATCAGGGGAAGTGAGCTCAGGTGAGACTCCAGGGCTAGGATCAGGGGTGGACTGACCACTAGACATGTGCACAGCACAAAATTTCGTTTTGAACTAATGGATTCGTCCTAAAATGCAATTTATTTAGTTGCTAAAGAAATTCGTTTCAGTACTTTAGTATGAAAACTAATTTCATTCATCCGAAAACCAGTGGATACAATTACTATTGTAGTGGCTCCTCAGAGGGCTGAGATCGCTGCTTGTTACAGTATCACTCACTATCAGCACAATGTGCCAGGCAAAGCTGTTACAGTAACTGACTGCTGCTCATCACAGCGCTCAGAGTTTCAGTAAAACTAGTAAATAATATTTTTATATATAAGAGGTTAGAACAATATTATTTCCTTGTTTTACTTAAACTCTGAGCGCTGTTACAGTCAGTTACTGTAACAGCTGAGTCTGATACATTGTACTGAGAGATAATATAACTAGCAGCCGATCTCAGCGCTCACAGCCACTGGATTTAAAGGGCTAAAAAAAGGCTCCTTTCTGTATAATGTATAGAACATACTCCTGCATTAATTAATACCCCTCTCTATAATGTAGATAACATCCTCCTGCATTAATTAATACCCCTCTCTGTATAATGTATACAACATCCACCTGCATTAATTAATACCCCTCTCTGTATAAAACATCCTACTGCATTGGCATGTGGAGGGTGCAGAACTTCGGAATGCAATGCTTATCCTACACAGGAGAGGGAACTTTACTTAAACTTTGTATCTCTGTGGGGGAGACACAGGAATATAAAAGCAGGGGAGAGGGAAAATATTAACGTAAATCGGTCTGAAAGCTCAGAGAAGAGATGACTGGTTCAAATTGATTTTTATAATAAAATAAAGCACTTTAAATACAGGGTAAACATTCAAATAAATCACACTGAAGGCTCATAATGACAGAGTATCTGTGAGAGCTGGATACTAAATGTATCAGACGTAAAAAAAACTTTATAACAAGCAGCACTGGGAGAGGAAAGGGACTTTATATAAAACGTGTATTATAGATGAGGAAAGGGGGATAGTGCTCCTGGATAATATAAAATGTATCAGACCTAAGCCCCTATTATGCAGAGCGGGAGGGGAGATAACACACGTTTTATAAAGTCCCTCTCTTCTCCCAGCGCTGCTTGTTATAAAGGGGTTGTTACTATCCCGCCCTCCTCTGTCATTAGCTTTCAGTGTGATTTATTTGAATGTTTTCCTTCTCCAGCTGCTTTTATCATCTTGTCTGCCTCATAGACATGCAAGGCTTAAGTAAAGGTTTCCTCTCCTGTGCTGGCTGTCTGTGCTGCGAGTGAGTATTCTGGAGATCTATCACTGTCAGATTTTCGGGTAGGGGTCGGGAAGGATTACGCATACAAACCTTTTCTGTAGCTTTGCGATGTTGCGCTCTTCATTACTGGTCTCCTTCACTCATCAATGTAATATCACAAAAAGGACTGAAACTAAAATGTAGTGCATTTTATTTTAGTTTCTTTCGTTTTTTGTACTGAGCAGTTTCGTATCTCTTGAGTCATACTAAAACTAAATTATCCCAAAATTCGGACTAAATCGTTTTAGTACTAAAACGAATGCACATGTCTACTGACCACTCGGTCCATTCGGGCACCGTCCGGGGCCCCCGCTGCACATGTGGTAACGAGTGGCCAGTCTGCCCCTGTCCACCAGTTTCACTCAGCTCCGGGCAGCCGTCTCCCAGCTGCTTCCCACAATGTTTACTCCAGCAGGCACGTTGCTTTGGCCCCGCCCCCTTACTGATGCGCGCAGGGCAGAGGAAGAGAGGCTGCACTCCATCCTGTCTGCTGAGTCCAGTTTAAGATTGTGAATGCCGGTGAGATGAGCAACCCAGGGGGGATCCAATTGATTTTGCTGGGGGGGGGAGGGGGGAATCCAATTGATTTTGCTGGGGGGAGGGAGGGGAATCCAATTGATTTTGCTGGGTGGAATGGAGGGGGAATCCAATTGATTTTGCTGGGGGGGGAATGGAGGGGAATCCAATTGATTTTGCTGGGGGGGGAATGGAGGGGGAATCCAATTGATTTTGCTGGGGGGAGGGAGGGGGGAATCCAATTGATTTTGCTGGGGGGAATGGAGGGGAATCCAATTGATTTTGCTGGGGGGAGGGAGGGGGGAATCCAATGATTTTGCTGGGGGGGGGGGAAGGAGGGGGATAAAATACAATTGATATACTCGGGGGGTAATAAGATGATAGTTTATTCAACCCCCAGTATATCAATTATCAGTACCTTACTGTGAGTTTTATTGTTGTGGAGCTTTGTGATACGCTCATACACAGCGCACATTACTGTGAGTTTTATTGTTGTGGAGCTCTGTGATACGCTCATACACACTGCACATTACTGTGAGTTTTATTGCTACATACCACTGGAGTGTAGGGGATATATGGTTGCTTGTGTAAAAAACATATATTTGCTTTTAAACAGGCTGCTGTGAGTAAAATTCTGCGTCAGTGTCCTTGCCGCAGTCCGGCGTTGCCCCCTTGTCCTGTATCCAAAAGGCTGATATTGCTCGTAGAATCGCCCCATTATCTGCTGCCTGCATTCCACAAAGTAAGAATGACAGTGTCTTGGCAGCATCGTGAGGTACAGGTAGGAGACTAAATATTGGTGCAGGGCAGCAAGAGGTTAAATGGGCACTCTACTTAAATTTTATCCCCTTTTTCCCCTTTAACCTCTTAGCTGCTGGCGACGTGCTGAGCGCTTCCTCTGGTTTTATGTTTGTGCGCAGAGGATGTGCTTGTCACGTTGATGAAGTCCTGCAGCACCGTGCCATATCTTTTTACTTTCACAGTGGGCTGACATCTTGCCCTCGCCTGGAGGGGCCACAATGGATTCTCCAATTCACTGCTGGGTCCAAGTGCATTTTCTTCACACAATTTTCAAAAAGGTTATTTTTAGGACTTCAGAAATGAATTCTTTAGCACAATAATGTACATGTGGGTGTTGCGTTGTAGGGGGAGGGGTTTTGTATGGATGTGGTCTCCTACGGGTGCGAAACAAGGGGGTCCCATTAGTTGTAAGTCCGCCCCTGGCTAGGATGTCAGGTGCACACAGAAAGTCCAGGAACCTGTATAGGTCATGCGTGCAGGGCTTAAAGGGGTTACCAGGGGCCAGAGCGTAGTGATCCTGACAGCTCAATTTCTAAGTTCACATGTCACCCTTTCACCATCTATGACCACCACCTTCTCCTTCAACCTTTCTGGACCTCCTAAACTCCCTACTCCCCCACCCCACACACGAACTTACAGAAATCTACATGTTGTGGATCCACCTTTAATTCTCCAACCTGCTTCACCACCTCCCTCACACCTCAATCTTCACCTGCACTGATGCCACTGACCATTATAACGCTACTCTCCTCTTTGCCTTAGACAGACAAAGCTTGCTCCTCCTCGACTCTGTAAGGCCCCACAGTGCCAGCTTCAGCCCTGGCACCCCCCCAGACACGCCACATGCAGAAATGCTCCCGCACTGCAGAGCGTGCCTGGAGGAAATCCCGCTCTGAAACTGGTTTAATTAATTTGAAGTTTATTCTGCAGTCAGTCACCTCTGCCCTTCACTTCACCAAACAATACTTCTTCTTATCTCTCATATCTACTCTGTCCTCCAACCCTAAACAACTCTGGTCAACTTTCTCCTCTCTCCTCTACCCACCCACACCTCTCCCATCATCTGCCTGTAACGCTCAGGATTTGGCAGATTACTTCCTAAATTAAACTCTATCAGAAGCAACATCCCAACACAAACCATTAATCCACCACCTCCACTCCCATTAGTCCCCTCTGCTACCCTCTGCCACTTCCTCCCAGCCACTGAGAAGGAAGTCAATTCTTTACGGTCCTCCTCACATCTCACACCGTGCCCGCTGGACTCCATTCCGTCACATCTAAAACCTCCACTCTCCTCCTCCCTCACCCCTGCTCTCACACACATTTTCAACCGACCTCTCTACACCGGTTCCTTACCATCCGCCTTAAAAAACCCTCCCTCAATCCCAACCCTCCATCCAGCTACCATCCTGTATCCCTGCTTCCATTCACCTCTAAATTCTTGGAAAAACTAGTTTTCAACCGCCTCTCCCTGTCCTCCAATTCCCTACTCAACCCCCTGCAATCAGGCTTCCGTCCCATACACTCAAATGAAATTGTAGGAAAAAAGAGAGGGGATCCTAGTGGCGCAGTCTCTTTTGAGAGCGGTCAATATAAATTCTAGTACAAATAATAAATGGGTATGGTATTCCCACTATTCCAAATAGTGCACGGTCGAAAAGACCACTAAAGTGCTACTGTGAATAAAGCTACGTACAGTAGTTTCACTTTGCAAAAAAAGGGTATATAATGCAAAGTGACAGTTGATGACCTGATATATTCAAAAATCACATATATATATGCACTTTCTACTTGCATTTGCACTTTATATGTGCATAAAGTGCAATTGAGGGTCTTTCAAAAAGTTATCGTTATCCAGTCTCGTTTTCCAAATCACTTGTGAAGGCAAAAACCAGTCCAACCGACCATATGTTCTGTATTGAAGACAAAGGTAGTCTGGTTGAGTCTCCACGGGGGCAGTCCAGAGGTGTGCGTGAGGTCCTGGTGCACTGTCTTCACCTAAGTCCTATATAGAACTTTTTAGAGCCTCATGTACCGGCTCTGGTGTGGAATGCCTTGGGCCTAACTGAGGATAGCCTCTGCCCTTCTTTAGAGTTTTCTTGGGGTAGCCTCTGCCAGTGGTTTTCTTGGGGTACCTCTCCCAGTGGTACATAAATTAGCTTACTTCTTAAACTTACCCAAATTGTTGTGTTCTCCAGTCCTTTCAAAGTCTCGGTCCCTGCTGCAAATCAAATTTCACTGGATTTATTATTAACATGCATCTCCATTGAAATTTGATTTGCAGCAGGGACCGAGACTTTGAAAGGACTGGAGAACACAACAATTTGGGTAAGTTTAAGAAGTAAGCTAATTTATGTACCACTGGGAGAGGTACCCAAAGAAAACTCTAAAGAAGGGCAGAGGCTACCCTCAATTAGGCCCAAGGCATTCCACACCAGAGCCGGTACATGAGGCTCTAAAAAGTTCTATATAAGACTTAGGTGAAGACAGTGCACCAGGACCTCACGCACGCCTCTGGACTGCCCCCGTGGAGACTCAACCAGACTACCTTTGTCTTCAATACAGAACATATGGTCGGTTGGACTGGTTTTTGCCTTCACAAGTGATTTGGAAAACGAGACTCGATAACGATAACTTTTTGAAAGACCCTCAATTGCACTTTATGCACTTATATATGCACTTTCTACTTGCATTTGCACTTTATATGTGATTTTTGAATATATCAGGTCATCAACTGTCACCTTGCACTATATACCCTTTTTTTGCACAGTGAAACTACTGTACGTAGCTTTATTCACAGTAACACTTTAGTGGTCTTTTCGACCGTGCACGATTTGGAATAGTGGGAATACCATACCCATTTATTATTTGTACTAGAATTTATATTGACCGCTCTCAAAAGAGACTGCGCCACTAGGATCTCCTCTCTTTTTTCCTACTGTACATTCACACATTTCTGTCGCGGTTTTGTGTTTTAATCCCAGTCGGCTGCACAACATAAACGTATCTACAAATATTAGCGCCTCCACTGTACTCCCTCTCCCAGTTACTCAAATTAAATTGCATAAAAATACGTATCTGGTAGCGCGATGGTGATCACTTCTTGGTGTTCAGGTGGTTCTCATGATTTACATTATCCACATGGATTATATAAAAAAGAAGCAAAACACAAAATACAAATGATAGTACAGGATGTATAAATAGAATATTGGTATAATCTTAGTCTAGACTATTCCACTCACAGGTGTAGAGCCCGATCACTGGCTCTGAGTGGTAGAGTGCATCTGGGTCCTTTTTCTTCCTGTTTTGAAGGAGACCCACACCCTTTACGACGATAACCCCTCTCAGGCATCAGATATGGAAGGAAGCATGTAAACAAGAGAGAAACTTTCTTGTGCAGATCCAACCAAAATATACAATGGTACAGACAGAGTGTAAACTCAGGTTCGATGGAGCTTATAGCCAAGCTCTAGGTATTACCACCTAGAGCTTGGATATAAGCTCCATCGAATGTGAGTTCACACTCTGTACCATTGTATATTTTGGTTGGTGGATCTGCACAAGAAAGTTTCTCTCTTGTTTACATGCTTCCTTCCATATCTGATGCCTGAGAGGGGTTATCGATCGTGAAGGGTGTGGGTCTCCTTCAAAACAGGAAGAAAAAGGACCCAGATGCACTCTACCACTCAGAGCCAGTGATCGGGCTCTACACCTGTGAGTGGAATAGTCTAGACTAAGATTATACCAATATTCTATTTATACATCCTGTACTATCATTTGTATTTTGTGTTTTGCTTCTTTTTTATATAATCCATGTGGATAATGTAAATCATGAGAAGCAATCATCATCGCGCTACCAGATACGTATTTTTATGCTTGTTGTTACACTGGTTTTGGGGAAACCTCTATAGATCTGGTTTGGCATTGGGACACCGGTGGTGGTACAGATTTTGGGCGCTGACCATTTTTTCTCTGTGACTCAAATGAAATTGCCCTCAAAGTCACCGACCTCCTAACAACAAAAAACAATGGCCGCTATTCTATTCTCATCCTGTTTGACCTCTCGGCTGCTTTGACACTGTCGACCACCCCCTCCTTCTACAAACTCTCAGCTCTCTTGGTCTCTGCGACACTGTGCTCTCTTGGATCGACTCTTATCTGTCTAACAGGTCGTTCTCTGTGTCCGTTCACTGGCTCCCCATACACTGCAGAATTAAATTCAAAATCCTTACCCTGACCTACAAAGCTCTCAATAACTCAGCTCCTACTACCTGTCCTCACTAAATCACTGAATACACCCCAGCCCGCTCCCCAAGATCAAACCATGACCTGCGCCTAGCTTCTCCCCGCATCACCTCTTCCCATGATAGACTGCAGGATTTCTAACGCGCAGCTCCCATCCTCTGAAATGCTCTCCCTCATTCGGTCAGACTTTCCCCTAGTTTCCCTTCCTTCAAGCACTCCCTTAACACATTCCTATTCAGGGAAACCAACCACCCGACTCACTGACACCTCACTGACCCAACCAGTCCATCACTCTCGCTTCAGTCCGTCACTCTCACCTTGCTGCCCGTCACTCTCACCTTGCAGTCCATCACTCTCAGCTTGAAGGCCTCTCCTCCTGTTTCCACCCCCCACCCTTCTAGCTTGTGAGTTCCCATGGGAATAGGGCCCTCGTTTCCTCCAGCACTAGTTTGTCAAAATGTTGTTCAATGTATTGTTACTCTGTCTATATTGTGACCATTGTACAGCATTGGGGAATATGCTGGCGCTATATAAATGAAGATTAATATCTTTTTATTTTTCACACAACGCTATTTTTCACTTTTCAATTTTAAAGTGAACAATGATGCTGCACTAACTCACCATCTAATTTCTCATGTCACCAATAATTGTGGAGGCAATGGCACAATCCATTTTTATGCATTTTTCCATCAAAGACCTAAACCTCAGCGCTGCAGAGAGGAGCACTGGGGGGGACCTTGGAACCCTGTGTCTCTAATCTTTGCATCGCGAAAGGTCAAGTGAGGCATCATTGGACAAGTCAGAGTCTGGCCTTTGCATGGATACCAAACATTACCATGTAAAACCTAAAACAAGAAAAAAAATAAACCAAAAAAAATAAACAATATTTTTAGTTCCAAAGCCATGGTATTGTCCATTTGTCACGTATAAAATGAGCAATACCACTGCCGTTACTCACCTTCTCATTTCCCATGCTGGGAGCAAGATAGTGTTTTATACAGTCATATTATTCATAAAACACCACCCACTTCACCACAAGTGAATTTTTTTTGCCATTTTTGGTTAAAATTGTGTGTTTTCTCAGAAACATGCAGTAACAGCTTACCATTACAATTTTCTTTTAACAAGATTTCCCTATAGAATAAATAACCAAAGATTTGGATGATAAAATGTGAAAAAATAATTTAAATCACTACCGAAGGTAGAACGTAACTGAATTATACCAGGAGCTGAAAAATAAGGAAGGGTACTATGTACAAACGGTGGTGAGAGACCAAAGGGTTTTACCCCTATAATTTCAAAGGAACTTCAGTTACACTGATGAAAACATCAGGGTACTAGTGTCTCCCAGAGACCAAATTAATATTTAACTTTTATTGAACATGATTAAAAAAGAGATCAAACATACAAACATAAATTTTCAGTGCTCACAAAACAACAATAAAACCAATTCTGCTGAAGGTAGTATAAATGATTGGCAATAAAGACAGTGATCAACAGTAGGTGGTCGGCGAATAGGTAGTCAATGTAATAAGTAACCTTCAGGGGTCACCACAGAGCATTGTTAAAGAGGTACAGACGCCACATCTGTTGGTAGGTATGTTACAGACGAAAGTAATAACCAGCAGTTTATGTAAACAATTTTATGACCTTCAAGGGTCATCTAAAGTATAGTAACTTAATGACAATATAAGATCACAACGTATTGCAAAACAAAAAATTGTCACAGTGAGAGGTATGAATGCTTGTTTAACAATATAGAGTCATATAGTGCTACAGTTAGGAAGGCACAGGTACCAAATCTGCTGATAAAACTCAATATATTCCAGCAGAGAGCAATAACTAGCAATTTATGCAAAGGATGCAAAAAAATGACCTTCAAGGGTCATCTAGAGTGTAACAACCTATTAACAATGTAAAATCACAGAACATTGCAATAATAAAGAAAGCAGAAAAACCTTCTGCTGAAGGTAGTATAATTGATTGGCAGTAAAGACAGTGATCAACAGGAGGTGGTCAATGTGATAAGTGACCAGCATGGGTTGCCACAAATAGTGATAACATTAAGAAGTATAAAGCACTTATTGACAGTGTAGAATCATAAGGTGCTAGGAAGTACTTGTTAATAACGATGGAAGTAATAAAGATCGGCGAATAAGTAGTCAATGTAATAAGTAACCTTCAGGGGTCACCACAGAGCATTGTTAAAGAGGTAAAGACGCCAAATCTGTTGGTAGATATGTTACAAACTAAAGTAATAACCAGCAGTTTATGTAAACAATTTTTTGACCTTCAAGGGTCATCTAAAGTATAGTAACTTATTAACAATATAAGATCACAACATATTGCAAAACAAAAAATTGTCACAGTGAGAGGTATGAATGCTTGTTTAACAATATAGAGTCATATAGTGCTACAGTTAGGAAGGCACAGGTACCAAATCTGCTGATAAAACTCAATATATTCCAGCAGAGAGCAATAACTAGCAATTTATGCAAAGGATGCAAAAAAATGACCTTCAAGGGTCATCTAAGGTGTAACAACCTATTAACAATGTAAAATCACAGAATATTGCAATAATAAAGAAAGCAGAAAAACCAGATCTGCCAAAATAATTTTACACCCTGTGAATGATTGAAATCCGAATGGAAATATACTCACACAGTATCGGCCTGGCTACATATACCCGTATCCAGATTAGAGCCGATGTCAGGCGCTGGCACTTGGTCAGCGCCAGCGCCTGACACCGGCTCTGTAATCTGGATTTTCTACTTTAGCGGACTTGGGGATTTGCCGTTGCTCCTGGTTTGTCCGGCTGCTGCACATTCTCTCTGGCCAGTATTCATCAATACATACATTCTTTACCTTTTTGGACTAAGGACTGTTTTTTAACTTGATTTTCTATTGCACTCTATATGGACTGATTAGTAACCTCTCTTTCTTTACGCTGTGTTTATATTTTAAACACCCTGTTGGTTTACATGAATTTTTATGGTTTTTTCTATCCTTTTTCCAATTCTGGATTTATCAATTTTTTATATTAATCATTGTTCTTTCGTTATTTTTTTTTTTTATTGTAACAGCTGTTGCTGTTTTTTCTGACACCTATTTGGTGCATTGTATTAATTTTTATTGCCACATCATGGTGTTTTCACACTGATTCATGTCTTTAGTGCTTTATTTTTTGCACCTTGATTGTTAATGGACAGCTCAATTCACACCTTGCAGTAATTTACTGCCTCATTCTTAAGTGTGCATTTATTTCATTGAAAGTGCTGATTTTCACGGATAATACACTTTATATATATATATTTATATACACATGTAATTTTGATTAATTCTACCAATTCCCTTTCTTTACATACAATTTTTTAAATCTCTGGGAAGCTACCACCCTACCTGAATAGACTGCTTCCCCCAGCAGCTCCCTCATCCTATAACCTCCGATCCAGGACCTGCACCTTACTTGCAATACCACAATACAAATAGAGAGTGGCTCCATCCTCATTTTTCTACAGAGCACCACAAATATGGAATAACCTCCCAGACACCATCAAATCTTCCCCCAGTCTTAAGTCACTCAAAAGCTCCTTACTAACATACCTCAATACAGAATGCACCTGTAAACATGTAACACAGTGACTATATACAGAATGCACCTGTAAACATGTAACACAGTGACTATATACAGAATGCACCTGTAAACATGTAACACAGTGACTATATACAGAATGTACCTGTAAACATGTAACATAGTGACTATATACAGAATGCACCTGTAAACATGTAACACAGTGACTATATACAGAATGTGCCTGTAAACATGTAACATAGTGACTATATACAGAATGTACCTGTAAACATGTAACACAGTGACTATATACAGAATGCACCTGTAAACATGTAACACAGTGACTATATACAGAATGTACCTGTAAACATGTAACATAGTGACTATATACAGAATGCACCTGTAAACATGTAACAGTGACTATATACAGAATGTGCCTGTAAACATGTAACATAGTGACTATATACAGAATGTACCTGTAAACATGTAACACAGTGACTATATACAGAATGCACCTGTAAACATGTAACACAGTGACTATATACAGAATGCACCTGTAAACATGTAACACAGTGACTATATACAGAATGAACCTGTAAACATGTAACATAGTGACTATATACTGAATGCACCTGTAAACATGTAACACAGTGACTATATACAGAATGCGCCTGTAAACATGTAACATAGTGACTATATACAGAATGTGCCTGTAAACATGTAACATAGTGACTATATACAGAATGTACCTGTAAACATGTAACATAGTGACTATATACTGAATGCACCTGTAAACATGTAACACAGTGACTATATACAGAATGCGCCTGTAAACATGTAACATAGTAACTATATACAGAATGCACCTGTAAACATGTAACACAGTGACTATATACAGAATGCACCTGTAAACATGTAACACGGTGACTATATACAGAATGCTCCTGTAAACATGTAACATAGTAACTATATACAGAATGCACCTGTAAACATGTAACACAGTGACTATATACAGAATGCACCTGTAATCATGTAACCTAGTGACTATATTTCCTACATATTTTTCTGTTAATCTGTATATTTGTGTTGTTTTTTAATATCTTGCATTGTATTACTTTGTATTTCTGTAACTGTAACATTTCAATGTTCTTGAATCCAGGACATACTTGAAAACGAGAGAAATCTCAATGTATCCTTCCTGGTAAAATCCTTTATAAATAAATAAATAAATCATCCTTCTACTCAGTCATCTTGATTAGATTCAGCTTATATACATTCTGTCTTTTTGTGTTTCCCTGCCTTGACAATAGAGCCATCTAGTGGCGCCACACCGACACTGCACTCATTCCTATATACCCGTATCCGCCTGGTTAGACATACAGGTATATCTAACCATGCAGATACAGGTATATCTAACCATGCAGATACAGGTATATCTAACCATGCAGATACAGGTATATCTAACCATGCAGATACAGGTATATCTAACCAGGCAGATACAGGTATATCTAACCAGGCAGATACAGGTATATCTAACCAGGCAGATACAGGTATATCTAACCAGGCAGATACAGGTATATCTAACCAGGCAGATACCCGTATCTGCCTGGTAAGATATAGGGATGAGCCGAACACCCGAGTTCGGTTTGCATTCGAACTATTCAAAAGTTCGAATTCGAACTCCATACAAGTCAATGGGACTCAAAATTTGATGTTTAGAGTGCCCTCCAAGAGGGCATATATGCTAGATATTTGCCATAAAAGGTGTATGGGGGTTCGGGTAGTGCCCTGGGGGACAGGAAACAAGGACAAAAAGTTAAAATAAAATTTTTTTTAAAGGAACAGTGAGTTTTCCATGAAATAAGGGTTAAAAATAAAAACGAAAAATTCCTTCAAATATCGTGCCTAGGAGGTCCCCATAACCTGCCCGTGAAGTGGCGGATTTCTAGAATGTATAGAAACACTTAAAAACAAAAAAAAGGATGTTTTAAATGATGGTAAATGCTTTTCCTTTAATCTATTCATAAACAACTGCTTGGGGCGGCAGCCTGTATGAAAAGACATTTTAGGACACGCAGAAAAAGTTTAGTGATTTTTTGGCTAAATTATGGTGAAACTTATGCAGGCTTTGGATGAAAGTAACAATAGGTGCTTTAAAATTGGGCCTTTAGCGTCGGCAACAGTGCCGTCACACAGTAACCCCTCTGAGGATATGAATCTGATACAGGCGTCAGTGGCAGTACACCCAAATATTGTGCTTTTGGTGCCAGGCCAGCAAGTGCCATCATACAGTAACCCCTCTGTGGTATTGTGGAAGACTGCAGGGGTGGACCATGTGGTCCTATATTAAAAAGATTTGAATCTGGTAAAGGCGGCAGTGCACCCAGATATTGTGCTTCTGGTGCTAGGCCAGCAAAAGCATTCATACAGTAACCCCTCTGTGGTACTGTGGAAGAGTGCAGGGGTGGTACATGCAGTCCTATATTGATATAAAAAAAAGATATATATCTGGCACAGGCGTCAGTGCAGCCAAATATTGTACCTTTCATGGCAGCAAGTGCATTCACACCGTAACCCTTTTGTGGTATTGTGGAAGAGTTCAGTGCTGGAGGTTTTGTGAACGCAGAAGACATCCCGATCTATTCTGTTACGTCAGCATCAGGGGATTGATAGCTGCTGATCCAGGACTGATTCATTTTTATAAATGTCAGCCGGTCTACAGAGTCGGTGGATAGACGCACTCTTTTGTCTGTGACAAAACTTCCAGCGGCACTGAACGTCCTTTTAGAAAGCACGCTAGATGAAGGGCAACCTAGTAGCTGCATAGCATATTGGCTAAGTTCTGGCCAGTGATCCAATCTCAACACCCAGTAAGCCAGTGGATCATCTGCTGGAAAGGTATCCAGGTTTGCCCTTGCCCCTAGGTAGTCCTGCACCATATGGTGAAGACGCAGGCAATGGGTGCCTACATTTGACGTCCCTGGGCGTCGTGGACTAAAACAAATTGCAAAAGGCATCAGTCAAGCGGCCCCGGCCTTCACCACTATTCCTCTGATCATCCGCAGCCTCAGAAGCACCTGTGTCATCACTTGGTAACCTACCAGTGCCTGGAAAGGTGTTACACAAGTGTCGCTTTAGAGTGTCTTCAAGTTTTTTCATCCTGTGCTCCCTCTGTGCGGGAAGGATGAGCTCTGCAACTTTACCCTTGTATCGTGGATCAAGAAGGGTTGCCAATCAGTAATGATCCCTCTCCTTGATAGCACGAATCCTGGGGTCCTTTAGCAGGCTTTGCATAATAAGGGAGCCCATGCAGCGTAGGTTGGAGGTGGCATTAGCTTCCGAGTCTTCCTGCTCAATGAGGAGGATGACCCCATCGTGCTCTTTCTCCTCCCAGCCACGTACTAGTCCTTGTGTTTCTGGGCACACAAAACCCTCCCTTGAGGAATCCCCACTACTCAAATATTCCTCCTCATCCTCCTCCTGTCTGATCTGAGGAGGACCCGCAGGAATGCTGTCTGCGGAAAGACTGGGGCCTTGAGAGCTAGGGAAGGCCTCCTCTTCCTCCCGCTGCTCTGACTCTAGAGCCACATCTATAATTCCCCGCAGAGTGTGCTCCAGCAGGAACCCTAAAGGAATTGTGTCACTGATGCATGCACTGTCCCTGCTCACCATCCTTGTTGCCTCCACAAATGGTGACAGTACAGTGCATGCATCCTTGATCATCAGTCACTGCAGGGGGGGAAAAAACAAGTTGACCTGAACCTGTCCTTGTGCCATACTCAAACAGGCACTCGTTGATGGCCCTCTGCTGCTTATGGAGATGCTGCAGCATTGCTAATGTCGAGTTCTGCCTGGTGGGCATGTCACAGATCAGACGGTTTGTGGGAAGGTGGAATGCTCTTTGAATTTCTGCCAGGCGAACGCTTGCTGGGAATGACCGTCTGAAGTGGCTGCAGACTTTTCTGGCCTGGCTGAGAAGCTCTGCCAGCCCTGGGTACCTGGTTAGGAAACGCTGTACCACCAGATTTAGGATGTGTACAGCACATTCAGCAAATTCACGGAAGGGAGCAGAGTCCACCAGCTGGAAAGGCAGCAGCTGCAATGCGAGTAATTTTGCTAAGCTGGCATTTAGATGCTGTGTTTGGGACTATATTTTTTCTTACGCGGCAGCAGCTGGGGCAACGTAATCTGACTGCATAAATCTTCAGCTGTTTGGATGCTGTCACATTGTGAGGAAGGACCTGGTACATCCATTACTGTAGCATCATCCCTGTCAGTGGAGGTTGTAGCAGGCAATGACATGGCAGGACATACATTGGGGGTAGAGACAGATGAGGAGGAGGAGGACCTATGCAAAGCTTTGCGCCAACGAGATGCGTGGCAGGTGGTCATATGTCGCCTCAAGCACGTGGTACCCAAGCGTCCGGTGTCTTTCCCATGCTTCAGCCTCATCTGACATAGATGAGGTAGAAATCCTACAAAAAGGTAAGATTTGCTGGTTTTAAATCCATTCTTTTATAATGGCAGGCTTGGTCCAGTGTAAGAGCTGTCATGCGTTTGCTTTTAGATCCAATTTTTGGAGGTTTGGAGTGTGCCTGATATGTAGGCAGTTCTCTTTATTGCAGCAGGAAATTGCCTGTTTGAAGTCTAAGATTTGTAAATTATCTGTTAGACAAACTCAGGCTATGACTGTTACAAAGCCACTGCCACAGGGGCCTCCTAGGAGCGGCAGATGGACTACTGTAGGATCTGGTAGACTTAGCGTTGTGGATAGAAGGCATGTCCCACAATCTGTGGCTCTTCTTAATTCTTTTGAGGCACTTTCAGAGTGTAGTGGTAAGACGGATGCAGGCTCAGACACCATAGTTGAGGAACCACCATCCACTATGCCTAAGGTATGCAGCACTGCAACCAAGGACAAAAATGAAAAGGTGGGACTTGATAGAAGGCAATTGATAGAGACAGGAGACGTATTCTCAATATTGTCAAAGAAGCAAAGCAGCAAGGGGAAGTGGATGTTCTAGTCCATCTAGGGACAAATGACTTGGCTAGCAATGAGGTTTCTGAGATTAAGGAAGATTTTTGTGTTCTTGGAGGTGAAATACAGCAGATTGCGTCCACTGTGTCATTCTCTGAAGTTTTGCCTGTGCATAACATTCAAGATAGGAAGATGCGCAATAGGGAATTTAATTTGTGGCTTCGGGAATGGTGTCGGGAGCAAGGATTTGGCTTTGTGTCCCATGATAGCTCTAATTGGAGCAGAAAGGAACTGTATAAAAAAGATGGTTTGCATCTTACTCATAGGGGAACATATGTTCTCAGTGAGAAGTTCAAAGGTTTCACAAAGAAATATTTAAACTAGGAGGGTGGGACAAAAGGGTAAACAATCTGCCCGATTGTCCCCCAAAACTAAATCAGAGGGTGCAAGCAACATGCGAGGTAAAAAAATGACAAGCTCAGAGTCGTTCTATAAATGCTCGCAGTTTAGTCAATAAAATCAATGAACTGGAGGCAATGATGGCAGCTGAAAAAGTAGATTTAGTGGCGGTTACTGAGACATGGTTCAGTGAGAAAAATAACTGGGACATAACAATACCGGGGTACTCTTTATATAGAAAAGACAGAGAAGGTAAGAAAGGAGGAGGAGTGGCCCTGTATGTGAAAAACAACATAAAAACGAACCAAATAAAAGTGAGCGAGGTGAACATAGAGTCAGTTTGGGTTATGCTAACATTTGGCAATCATACAGTAGCTCGTGTAGGTGTGATCTATAGACCCCTTGGACAAGTAGAAGAGCTAGATAATCTGCTGCTTGAGGAAATAGCCAAAATGACAATGAAGGGGGAAGTTATTATCATGGGGGACTTTAATCTTCCTGATGTGAACTGGAAAACCAAAACAGCTGGGTGCACCAGGAGTACAAATATTCTAAACTCCCTACTGGGATTATCTCTAACACAAGTAGTTGAGGAGCCGACCCGTAAAGAGGCCATATTGGATTTAATACTCACAAATGGAGGTTTGGTATCGGACGTTGTTGTAGGTGAAAATTTGGGATCTAGTGATCACCAATCAGTATGGTTTAATATAAGAACAGGGATGGAGCCGCACCACACAAAAACAAAAGTTTTAGACTTTAAAAAAACGGATTTTTCTAAAATGAGACTTTGTGTGAAGGAGTCATTATCAGACTGGAGGAGTTTAAAGGGAGTCCAGGAGAAATGGGATTATTTAAAGGAAGCATTATTGAAGGCCACAGGAAATTGCATTCGGCTTGTTAGCAAAAACAAAAAAGAAACCACTGTGGTACTCTGCAGAAGTGGCCAAAATAGTGAAGAACAAGAAGATAGCATTCAATAATTATAAAAAAACTCAGCGTGAAGAGGATAGGCAAACCTATAAGATTAGGCAGAAAGAGGCAAAGCAATTTATAAGAGCTTCCAAAGCACACGCAGAAGAGAAAATAGCTCAGTCAGTATAAAAGGGGGACAAAACATTTTTTAGATACATAAACGAGAAAAGAAAAGTAAAACAAGGATTAGTTAGATTAAAAACAAAGGAAGGAAGGTATGTAGAAGAGGATAAAAGTCTCGCTGACTGCCTCAATGAATATTTTTGTTCAGTCTTTGCAGAAGAAAAGGAAGGAAAAGGACCTCAGTTAGGAGAGAACACTAAAGAGACATTTACATAGGAGTTTACAGAGGAGGAGGTTCTAAAACAGCTGTCTAAAGTAAAGACAAATAAGGCAATGGGGCCTGATGGGATCCATCCTAAATTATTAAAAGAGCTCAGTGATGTAATAGCAAAACCGTTAACAAGGATTGGTTAAATAAATCTGTTAACAGGAGTCGTCCCAGAAGACTGGAAATTAGCAAATGTTGTGCCCATTTACAAGAAGGGTAGTAGGGAGGAATCAGGGAACTATAGGCCAGTTAGTCTTACGTCAGTAGTGGGGAAATTAATGGAAACCATGTTAAAGGAAAGGATTGTTGAACATCTAAAAACACATAGATCACAGGATCAGAAACAACATGGGTTTACCTCAGGGAGATCATGCCAAAACTAATCTTATTGATTTTTTTGATTGGGTAACAAAAATAATAGACACAGGTGGTGCAGTAGACATTGCTTATTTAGATTTCAGTAAGGCTTTTGATACTGTTCCACATAGAAGGCTTATCAATAAATTGCAATCTTTGAGCTTGGATTCCAATATTGTTGAATGGATTAGGCAGTGGCTGAGTGACAGACAACAGAGGGTTGTGGTAAATGGAGTTTATTCGGCGCAAGGTCTTGTTACCAGTGGGGTACCTCAGGGGTCAGTACTTGGACCCATTCTCTTTAATATTTTTATTAGTGATATTGCAGAAGGTATTAATGGAAAAATATGTCTTTTTGCTGATGACACAAAAATTTGCAACAGGGTTGACGTTCCTGGAGGGATCAGCTAAATGACAAATGTTTTAGATAAACTAAAAAAAGGTCGGAGTTGTGGCAATTGAGTTTTAATGTGGATAAGTGCAAGATAATGCACCTGGGACGTAAAAACCCAAGGGCTGAATATAGAATATTTGATACAGTCCTAACCTCAAAATCTGAGGAAAGTGATTTAGGGGTCATTATTTCAGAGGATCTAAGGGTAAGTAGTCAATGTAATAGAGCAGCAGGAAATGCTAGCAGAATGCTTGGTTGTGTAGGGAGAGGTATTAGCAGTAGGAAAAGGGAAGTGCTCATGCCACTGTACAGAGCACTGGTGAGACCTCACTTGGAGTACTGTGTGCAGTACTGGAGACTGTCTCTCCAGAAAGATATAGACATCTTAGAGAGAGTTCAGAGAAGGGCTACTAAAATGGTGTACGGCTTGAAGGAGAAAAGTTACCAGGAAAGGCTTAATGATCTTAACATGTACAGCTTGGAAAAAAGACGAGACAGAGGAGATATGATAGAAACATTTAAATACGTAAAGGGAATCCACATGGTAGAGGAAGGGAGTATATTTAAAAGGAAACAAAATAGCAAAACAAGAGGACATAGTCTTAGATTAGAGAGGCAAAGGTTTAAAAGTAACATCAGGAAGCATTATTTTACTGAGCGGGTGGTGGATACATGGAACAGTCTTCCAGTAGAAGTGGTAGAGGCCAAAACAGTAATTGAATTTAAGCAAGCATGGGATAGGCATAAGGCTATCCTAAACAAAAGATAAATCCACGTCAAGTATCCATGTAATTGGGCAGACTAGATGGGCCGAAAGGTTCTTATCTGCCGACATTTTTCTATGTTTCTATGTTTCTATTACAAATAGCAACGGTGGGGTCTGCTGCACATTTCTTAAAGAACTCCCAGACAGCAGAGTTCCTGGATGTGTGGTTTGAGACAACAGCGCTCTGCACCTGAGCAGCTCGGACATCTGATGCCTTGGACTGGCTAGTGCTACGGTTGGTCATAGAGGATGTTGTGCCTCCTCCTCACTTGACTCTGTTTGATCAGGCACCCAGGTGGAGTCAGTGACCTCATCATTGTCATCATCACCCCTTTTCTCATCGTCACTGGAGCCAACTTGGCAGTATGTTGCAGCTGCTGGGGCAACATGAGTGCCAGTTATTTGTGTGTCATCACTGGCACCCCCTTCCTCTAGGTTGATTATACTCCCTTCCGCAACCTCAGAGATTGAATCAGAGCACTGTAGTTGCTGCGCATCCTCAAGCAGCATGTCACTCTCATTATATCCAAACAATTCAGCTAACTCCTCAGTGTGTGATAGTGAGGCTACGGCAGGAGTAGCTGTGGACATGGAGGCTGCATTAGATGCTTTGGCAGCGGAGGTGGACTGTAAAGCACTACAAGCCTGGCTGGCAGAGGACTGGGAGGATGAGGATGGCCTGGTTAGCCAATCCACCAAATCTTCTGTATGTTGCTGCTGCTTAAGACGGCCAGCACCAGTTAGAAAGGACAAGCGTGCCCCTGCAGAGGATGCACCACGTCCACCATGACCAGAGGCACAGCCTCCCGACACAGAAGCTGCTTGCTCTCTTATCTGTGTCTGGGAGCGTCTGCCTGTCCTTTTTGGTCTTTCTGACTTTGTGAGTGATATATAGATTAAATATACACAGAACTCTGATTCAACTCTGGATTAAAGATTTCCAGAACTCTGGTATAACTCAGTGAGACACCCTGATAGCTGGCAGCCAGTGACAAGACACAGATTACAATTCCCAGAAACCTCCTATAAATCAGTGAGGCCCCCTGATGGGTGGCAGTGACAAGACACAAATTACAATTCGCAGAAATCTGCTACAAGTCAGTGAGACCCCCTGATAGGACCCCCTGATAGCTGGCAACAGTGACAAGACACAGATTACAATTTGCAGAAATCTGATAGAAGTCTGTGAGACCCCCTGATAGCTGACAAGTCTCAGAAACCTCCTATAAATCAGTGAGACCCCCTGATGGGTGGCAGTGTCAAGACACAGATTAGAACAATTCCCAAATATTTTGTAGAAATTACTACCCCCAAAATAGTGACAAGACACAGATCACCTCAATTCACAAATATTTTGAAGAAATTACTGACCCCCAAAATACTGGGTGTCAGTGAGAACACAGATTAGAACAATTCCCAGATATTTGGTAGAAATGAGACCCCCCCCCCCCAGTAGCTGGTGGCAGACTGGCAGTGAGAACACACACTAACACAACAACCATCTCCTCTCAAACTCATGCTGAAGCGCTGTGTGAAACCTTATATAGTGTGCTGCGGGACTTTTTCAATCACAGCTCAATCATGGGCTCACAGAGCTTAGTCTTCAACCTGTCTTGCACCTGACCTGTGGTCAGGTGCAAGGCTGTAGCCAATTACAAGCTTCAGGCCAGTGGAAAAGTGCTTTGTGGTCCATTGTGGGCGAACACGCGGCGAACAAGCGGAAATGTTCGCGATCATGCGAACAGGCTATGTTCGATGCTAGTTAGATATAGCCATATCTGCCAGGTTAGAAATAGCCGTAGCCGCCTGGTTACATATACCCGTATCTGCCTGCTTAGATATACCTGTATCTGCCTTGTTACATATAGGGATGAGCCGAACGACCCCCGAGTTCGGTTCGGGCCCGAACCCGAATTTTTCCAAATGTTCGGGTCAGAACCTGAACTCGAACCCCATACAAGTCAATGGGGCTGAAAATTCGGTTTTTAGAGTGTCCTCCAAGAGGGCATATATGCTAGATATTTGCCATAAAAGGTGTATGGGGGTCCGGGTAGTGCCCTGGGGGACAGGAAACAAGGACAAAAAGTTTAATAAAAACGTTTTTAAAAGGACAGTGAGTTTTCCATGGAATAAAAACGAAAAATTCCTTCAAATATCGTGCCTAGGAGGTCCCCATAACCTGCCCGTGAAGTGGCAGATTTCTAGGATGTATAGAAACATTTAAAAACAAAAAAAATGACATTTCAAATGATGGTAAACAGTTTTCCTTTAATCTATCCATAAACAACTGCTTGGGGCGGCAGTCTGTATGAAAAGAGGAGACATTTTCAGACACACAGAAAAAGTTTACTGATTTTTTTGGCGGTGAAAAGCAGGAGAATGACTGGAGAATGGAAAATTCTAGACCAAATAGCCGATTTGGAAAGTGAGATAAATGGGAGAATTTTTCTGGTTCGGCTATTTTGACCTAGAATTTGTTCTTCTCCAGTTATTCTCCTGAGTTTCACCTTTCTCTGAATAACCCTGTCAGGGTTATTTAGAGAGCGGTGAAGAGCAGGAGAATGACTGGAGAATGGAAAATTCTAGGTCAAAATAGCCAAACCAGAAAAATTCTCCCATTTAGGCTGGGGTCAGACTAGCGAATTTTTAACGTGTGTTTAGGCGCACTTAATCACGGCCACACTAGCAGCAAATGACGGGCAATATACGAAGTACGGTCGCACGAAAGTCCGGCTGCGCAACGCAAGTGGAAAATGAACGCATTTTTTCGAGAACGTAGAACTGCTAGTACGGACGTACTGAGTGCGCTGCGTCCACTAGCGGCGTGTGTGCGTGATTTGGAGACGTCAGACCCTGCTCATGTCCGGCCAACATAACGTCCAGACACCCAAAGTTTCCTGGTTTGGATCCATAAAAAAAAAAAAAAAAAAAAAAAAATCACACAAAAATGCGCATCGTATGACCGTTTAAGCGCTTTCCGTTAAAAAACACCTCAATGCGTTCGGACGCACTTTTTGACGGTCGCTGTGAAAAATGCGTTAGTCTGACCCTAGCCTTATCTCACTTTCCAAATCGGCTATTTGGTCCAGATTGTTCTCTTTTCCTGCCATTCTCCTGGTTTTCACCTTTCTCTGAACAACCCTGAGAGAGTGGTGAAAGCCAGGAGAACTGGCAGGAGAAGAGAATAATCTACACCAAATAGCCAATTTGGAAAGTGAGATAATTGGGCGAATTTTTCTGGTTTGGCTATTTTGACCTCGAATTTTCACTTCTCCAGTTATTCTCCTTTTCACTGCTCTCTGAATAACCCTGTGAATGTTTAATCCCGAGGTGAAAAATAACATTGCTTTAGATGTTAAAAGCGGGCAATGGGGAAATTTTGTATTTTTTCACACAGCAGTTAAATGCAGCGTTTTAGGAGGGAAATTACTCAGAACAGAAGCAGACACCCCACACCTTCATTCTACATAAAATGTATCAAATTGATTAGACCAGACTAAAACATCTGTTGTTATGTTTGAAAAAAAAAAAGGTCATTTAAAGATGAAAATCGTTGCACCTAGACATTCGTTTTTAATTCAATATCTAATAAACCGTTGCTTATATTCTGCAGTAAAGAGTCTCGTTATTTCTGCATTTTTTAGTAATTTTTAAGCATTTTTTTATACTTTTTTCAAAATTTCTTTTTTTTCCCCCGAACCGAACACGGCAAAATGTTCGGAGTTCGCGATCTACCCGAACAGGCTAAGTTCGGGCCGAACTCCGAACCGTCCAAACCTGAACCGCTCATCCCTTGTTACATATACCCGTATCCGCCTTGTTACATATACCCGTATCCGCCTTGTTACATATTCCCGTATCCGCCTTGTTACATATTCCCGTATCCGCCTTGTTACATATACCCGTATCCGCCTTGTTACATATACCCGTATCCGCCTTGTTACATATACCCGTATCCGCCTTGTTACATATACCCGTATCCGCCTTGTTACATATACCCGTATCCGCCTTGTTACATATACCCGTATCCGCCTTGTTACATATTCCCGTATCCGCCTTGTTACATATTCCCGTATCCGCCTGGTTACATATACCCGTATCCGCCTTGTTACATATACCCGTATCCGCCTTGTTACATATACCCGTATCCGCCTTGTTACATATACCCGTATCCGCCTTGTTACATATACCCGTATCCGCCTGGTTACATATACCCGTATCCGCCTTGTTACATATACCCGTATCCGCCTTGTTACATATACCCGTATCCGCCTTGTTACATATACCCGTATCCGCCTTGTTACATATACCCGTATCCGCCTTGTTACATATACCCGTATCCGCCTTGTTACATATACCCGTATCCGCCTTGTTACATATACCCGTATCCGCCTTGTTACATACACCCGTATCCGCCTTGTTACATATACCCGTATCCGCCTTGTTACATACACCCGTATCCGCCTTGTTACATACACCCGTATCCGCCTGGTTACATATACCCGTATCCGCCTTGTTACATATACCCGTATCCGCCTTGTTACATATACCCGTATCCGCCTTGTTACATATACCCGTATCCGCCTTGTTACATATTCCCGTATCCGCCTTGTTACATATTCCCGTATCCGCCTGGTTACATATACCCGTATCCGCCTTGTTACATATACCCGTATCCGCCTTGTTACATATACCCGTATCCGCCTTGTTACATATACCCGTATCGCGCTTGTTACATATACCCGTATCCGCTGGTTACATATACCCGTATCCGCCTTGTACATATACCCGTATCCGCCTTGTTACATATACCCGTATCCGCCTTGTTACATATACCCGTATCCGCCTTGTTACATATACCCGTATCCGCCTTGTTACATATACCCGTATCCGCCTTGTTACATATACCCGTATCCGCTTGTTACATATACCCGTATCCGCCTTGTTACATACACCCGTATCCGCCTTGTTACATATACCCGTATCCGCCTTGTTACATACACCACCGTATCCGCCTTGTTACATACACCCGTATCCGCCTGGTTACATATACCCGTATCCGCCTTGTTACATATACCCGTATCCGCCTTGTTACATATACCCGTATCCGCCTTGTTACATATGCCCGTATCCGCCTTGTTACATATACCGTATCCGCCTGGTTACATATACCCGTATCCGCCTTGTTACATATACCCGTATCCGCCTTGTTACATATACCCGTATCCGCCTTGTTACATATACCCGTATCCGCCTGGTTACATATACCCGTATCCGCCTTGTTACATATACCCGTATCCGCCTTGTTACATATACCCGTATCCGCCTTGTTACATATGCCCGTATCCGCCTTGTTACATATGCCCGTATCCGCCTTGTTACATATGCCCGTATCCGCCTTGTTACATATACCCGTATCCGCCTTGTTACATATACTCGTATCCGCCTTGTTACATATACTCGTATCCGCCTTGTTACATATAGCCGTATCCGCCTTGTTACATATACCCGTATCCGCCTTGTTACATATACCCGTATCCGCCTTGTTACATATACCCGATCTGCACTATTAAATAACATAAAATGTGTTTTCACTAAATTCCAAAAAAGCCACCAAAATCTTCAGCTCTAGTCCCTTAGAGCAGTGTTTCTCAAGTAGTGAGTTGCGACCAGGGGCGGACAGGGTCGCTGGGCAAGTGCCCCCAGATCTCTCTAATGTCTGGTACCCACTGATGTATCTTACGAGCAGCAGCAGGTCAGTCGACGCGGCTACCTTGCCTCTCACCGGCAACTGTGTGCCGTAACTTCCCTGCTTGAAGGAAGTTCCGGTACGCAGTTGCTAGTGAGGGAAATAGGTATAGCCCTGCCCCTCAGCTACAGGTCCAGCCGCCACACACCGCCTGGGACCAGCTGCATCAGTTAAGATACTCTGTAATGGCAAAGTGGGGGAGGGGGGGTCTGTAATGGGAAGTTGTGTGGTGGGACTCAGTGACTGGCCGCAGCTCTGTACTCCCAACAGGGACTGACACGTGTCCAGAGCATTCTACTACTGACTGCCAACACCAAGAGCCACTGTGCACATCTCAGGGAAGCAAGAGGCTGTTGGCTAAGGGGGTTTGTCCTTTTGTTAATCGGTCCTTTTACCTATTTATGCATCCTTCTGAGTATCTGCTATTCTCTCTATCCATCTATATCTCTGTGACCTTCTGTGTATTTTTCCATCTGTCCTTGTATCTATGTCTTCCACTCCATTTCTCTATTTCTCCTCATCTCTTTCCTTTCTCCCTCTATCACTCTATAAATCTCTCACTTTCCTGCCTTCCTCCTGATGTGATAATCCCTGCAGAAAACTAGAATGTACACTGAGAATTCTCAGCAGAATCAGTTTTCTGATCCCGGCCTCCCTGCATACCAGGGATGTGCAGTGAGGTCAGTGGTTGGTGAGGCACTAGCTGGTATCAGAGCCAGATATACACAGGTTACGTAGGTTCAGGTTCAGTGCTCCCCAGGATCTCGATGCTCTCAGTGCTCCCCAGGATCTCGATGCTCTCAGTGCTCCCCAGGATCTGGCTGCTCTCAGTGCTCCCCAGGATCTGGCTGCTCTCAGTGCTCCCCAGGATCTGGCTGCTCTCAGTGCTCCCCAGGATCTGGCTGCTCTCAGTGCTCCCCAGGATCTGGCTGCTCTCAGTGCTCCCCAGGATCTGGCTGCTCTCAGTGCTCCCCAGGATCTGGCTGCTCTCAGTGCTCCCCAGGATCTGGCTGCTCTCAGTGCTCCCCAGGATCTGGCTGCTCTCAGCGCTCCCCAGGATCTCGCTGCTCTCAGTGCTCCCCAGGATCTCGATGCTCTCAGTGCTCCCCAAGAACTGCATCGTCCACTCCAGGCAGCCGAGTGTCAGCTGACACTGTCCCCTCAACCTGCAGGGAGGAGGAAGTGCCACCACAGTGAACAGTCACACTGAGGCCACACCCCGAGCACAGTCTCGCACCCACTGACTGTGCGAGATGTGGACAGTCACATGACTGTCTTACGTCAATCAATACATGGAGGCGTTTATTCAATGGCTTGGACCAATAGTGCTTTCCCATTGGTCCAAGCTATTCCATTGCTCTCAGTGCCTCTGAGGCACTGAAGAGCATAGGTTCAGGAAGTAGGCAGCGCCAGACACACGCTGCAGACATCTCTTGGCCCGCTTGAGCTTACGCGATTAGCGTAGCATTCAGCTACACAAATTGCATAAGCTCAGTGAGGGCAGGCTGCTGCTGCTGTGAAAAAAAAGACAGACGGCGGGGAGCGCGGAGCAGGTGAGTTTAAGTTTTCTTATATTATTTTATTCATTCAGTAGTGATTTAAATTCAGGTTGCTTTGTCTACATCACCCCAGACTTTGAGACACTTATTAAGAGCAAGAAGCATCCCCAGTTTTCCCATAAGTTCTAATTAATTTCATATGTTTCAATTAAAGTTTATTCTTTGGGTTTTTGCTCTTGTTTTCACTAGTTCTGTGATTACTGCACTATCCATTTTGGAAATGATCCCTGTTGTTTAAAAACTGCATACATTGTAGAATATTGCACACGTTGTTTTGTGGAATAAATTATAATGTTTCAGAAAATTTAAATACAAAATATTTTTGGGTCACGACTTAGCGCGTCCACCCGCAGGTAGCGTTCCTTCCATGGACGCGCTGAGTGCATCCTCCCTTTGGGGCCAGCGATCGGCTGGGTTCCGGCCGATTGCTGTGCCCCCGGTGCGGGCTGACATCCTCGATGTCAGCCCAGCACCTGGAACCGCCGCCGGCACAATTAGATGTCATTGCGGCAGCGCGATGACATCTAATTCAGGCGCCCCCCCGCATGTGCGGAGGAGGCGCCTGAAAGGGAGGGGGTCCTTCGGACCTCTCTCCCGATCGCCGGGGTGCAGGGGGTTAATCCAGGCACCGTTTGGAAGGGCACAGCCTGCCCTTCCTAACGGTACCTGGAATTAACCCCATGGGGGCCAGATCACGAATCGGCGCCGAAAAGCGCTGGTTCGTGATCCTTTCCCGGAGCTGGCTGACATCTTGGATGTCGGCCAAGCTTCCGGGAATGCTCCCTGAGGACTGGAGTCATCCTGCATAGCACGATGACGCCAGTCCTGGAGTTAACCCCGAACTGCCACCAATGGTTGAGATAGGGGGTTCCAATGAACCCCCTATCTCCCGATCCGTGGCAGTTAGGGGTTAATGTTTGATCGGCCAGAGCATGGCCGTTCCAACAATACCAAACATGACTATGAAAAAAGTTAATAAAAAATAAAAAAATAAAAAAATTCTTTTTTTTGGTTTGTTAGTGTAGCAATATTGTTGCCATTTCAATTAGAATGTTAACAATGATGCTGCACTAACGATTTTTGTATGCGGTGCGTTTGTTAAAAATCACGTAATTTTCCCCCAAAAAAAAATGTAACGAGACCCCATCTAATTTTTTTAACAAGCGCACCCCATACAAAATATAACTGCAATTGCTCGCATGTTAAAATGTGAAAAAAAAATACACTTTACACGTTGTAAATTGAAAATACATATTTTATTGCATTTTTTGTTATAATATACAGACAGGACATGACATATACATATAATAATGACATATTATGAATCTGCCGAGTCTGACGGAAAGAACGATATATAATATGTCTGGGTCATATACTAAAATAAGCTTCAAAACGCATTTAAACATGATGAGCGAAACCGGTAAAAATGAGCTCAGCACAGGGGCGGGAAATGCCTCAGCACCGAAAGGGTTAATGACCTAGGACAATTGTGGGTCCTGAGGGTCTACAGGTTGAGAACCACTTCCTTAGAGATCTTAATCTTGCCCTGAATGTGTTAATTACATTACAGAGTAACTTTTTAAATTTTTTTTTAGGTTTCATTAAGCCATCAGATGGGGAAACACCAGAGAATAACATGCACAACCTGTTTCATGCATACATAGGGGGCACCATATCTCAGGTTGCCATCTCTGCTAGTGACCCGCTATTCATCCTGCACCATAGCTACATTGACAAGTAAGTCAAAAATCTTATTTAAGCAGCTCTATAATTTTGTGTTGAAATTTCCTGGATAATTCATGAGTTAATTAAAATATTGACACAGAAAGCGTCTGTGAATTCAGTCTGAAATAAAAGGAAGTGTTTCATATTATGACCTCAATTCACTTTCTTGGTGTAACACTGTCACCAGGTTACATCGAAATAGATCCTTAAACAGTTGAAGCTATCCTGAGGTGGCCGGAGCCCATGGACTGTCATTTAGGCATGTGCATTCTCGTTCGCCCAAATTAATTTTTGGACAAAATATTAGCATTTCAGCAATTTGGGATCAAATGAAATTCCAAATTGCTTATAAATGATAAAATGTTTCCAAAATCGATCAAAACCAGTACCCCTAGCACAAACGGAACCAGTGATACTAATAGTAACCCTAACACAAACGGAACCAGTGATACTAATAGTAACCCTAACACAAACAGAACCAGTGATACTAATAGTAACCCTAACACAAACAGAACCAGTGATACTAATAGTAACCCTAACACAAACGGAACCAGTGATACTAATAGTAACCCTAACACAAACAGAACCAGTGATACTAATAGTAACCCTAACACAAACAGAACCAGTGATACTAATAGTAACCCTAACACAAACAGAACCAGTGATACTAATAGTAACCCTAACACAAACAGAACCAGTGATACTAATAGTAACCCTAACACAAACAGAACCAGTGATACTAATAGTAACCCTAGCACAAACGGAACCAGTGATACTAATAGTAACCCTAACACAAACAGAACCAGTGATACTAATAGTAACCCTAACACAAACGGAACCAGTGATACTAATAGTAACCCTAACACAAACGGAACCAGTGATACTAATAGTAACCCTAACACAAACAGAACCAGTGATACTAATAGTAACCCTAACACAAACGGAACCAGTGATACTAATAGTAACCCTAACACAAACGGAACCAGTGATACTAATAGTAACCCTAACACAAACAGAACCAGTGATACTAATAGTAACCCTAACACAAACGGAACCAGTGATACTAATAGTAACCCTAACACAAACGGAACCAGTGATACTAATAGTAACCCTAACACAAACGGAACCAGTGATACTAATAGTAACCCTAACACAAACAGAACCAGTGATACTAATAGTAACCCTAACACAAACGGAACCAGTGATACTAATAGTAACCCTAACACAAACGGAACCAGTGATACTAAAAGTAACCCTAACACAAACGGAACCAGTGATACTAAAAGTAACCCTAACACAAACAGAACCAGTGATACTAATAGTAACCCTAACACAAACAGAACCAGTGATACTAATAGTAACCCTAACACAAACGGAACCAGTGATACTAATAGTAACCCTAACACAAACAGAACCAGTGATACTAATAGTAACCCTAGCACAAACGGAACCAGTGATACTAATAGTAACCCTAACACAAACAGAACCAGTGATACTAATAGTAACCCTAACACAAACGGAACCAGTGATACTAATAGTAACCCTAACACAAACGGAACCAGTGATACTAATAGTAACCTAACACAAACAGAACCAGTGATACTAATAGTAACCCAACACAAAACGGAACCAGTGATACTAATAGTAACCCTAACACAAACGGAACCAGTGATACTAATAGTAACCCTAACACAAACGGAACCAGTGATACTAATAGTAACCCTAACACAAACAGAACCAGTGATACTAATAGTAACCCTAACACAAACGGAACCAGTGATACTAATAGTAACCCTAACACAAACGGAACCAGTGATACTAAAAGTAACCCTAACACAAACGGAACCAGTGATACTAAAAGTAACCCTAACACAAACAGAACCAGTGATACTAATAGTAACCCTAACACAAACAGAACCAGTGATACTAAAAGTAACCCTAACACAAACGGAACCAGTGATACTAAAAGTAACCCTAACACAAACGGAACCAGTGATACTAAAAGTAACCCTAACACAAACAGAACCAGTGATACTAATAGTAACCCTAACACAAACGGAACCAGTGATACTAATAGTAACCCTAACACAAACAGAACCAGTGATACTAATAGTAACCCTAACACAAACGGAACCGGTGATACTAAAAGTAACCCTAACACAAACGGAACCGGTGATACTAATAGTAACCCTAACACAAACAGAACCAGTGATACTAATAGTAACCCTAACACAAACGGAACCGGTGATACTAATAGTGTTATGACTGGGCAGGGGAACCTGATGTGACATTGAGCAGGAGGGGTGTGAGCCTAAAGAGCAGTGAACAGACAGGATACAGGAGTTGAAAACAAAAATATTTATTCTATGACACTAAGAAATAAACAACACTGAACTTGAAACCAGAGCAGGGATCCAGAACCTAAACACAATACAAACACTATAATCAGAGCCTTAGAACTCTAGGCAAGAAATACAATATAAAGAAAACCAGATGATTACAATCAAAGTCCAGAAATCAAGGACTATAAACAGACAATGAAATAGGCAGAACTAAACATGGGGTAATGCATAAATGAACCGGAGAACAGAACTGCAGACTATCAGACAGACAGGGGAACCAGAAATCAAAGCTCCATGACACTAGAACTACAAGGAACTGAATTAGCATGAGAATCAGATAACACAGACCTAAACACAGAAGTCCTGCAGGTAAGCAGGTTCAGGCAGGATACCAGAATCAGGACTGAACTGGACCAGGGCAAACTTGAAATGAGCTAGTAACTGAGAATGAGACCGCACCCTTCTAAGTGTGTAGACTCTATTTATACATAAAGTTCTTAATGAACCGATAGAGTCCAGGTGAATGTCCCTGATCTGAATGCCCGGAGCAGGATTCCATGGTGCAAAGAAGCCAGAGGTGGCGCCAGATTCACTTAAAGTCCAGAACATCAATGTCCACTTCAGCCACAGGGGGCGCAGGACATAACAAATAGTAACCCTAACACAAACAGAACCAGTGATATTAATATTAATAGCATAAGGCTATCTTAAACAAAAGATAAATCCAGGTAAAGTGTCCATGTAATTGGGCAGACTAGATGGGCCGAAAGAAAATGTCGGCAGATAAGAACCTATGTTTCTATGTTAATAGTAACCCTAACACAAACCGAACCAGTGGTACCTGAGGATTAACCACTGGGGATGAGCTGTTCGGTTCGGAGTTCGATTCAAACATCGCCTGTTCGCGAACTTCGAACATTTCCGCGTGTTCGCCCACAATGCACTTTTTCCACTGGCCTGAAGCTTGTAATTGGCTACAGCCTGCGCCAAAAAAAAAAAAATATCACTCACTAAACTTGTTCTGTGTGTCCTAAAATGTCTTTTCATACAGACTGCCGCCCCAAGCAGTTGTTTATGAATAGATTAAAGGAAAAGCATTTACCGTCATTTGAAATGACATTTATTTGATTTTAAATGTTTCTATACATCCTAGAAATCCGCCACTTCACGGGCAGGTTATGGGGACCTCCTAGGCACAATATTTGAAGGAATTTTTCGTTTTTATTTTTAACCCTCATTTCATGGAAAACTCACTGTTCCTTTAAAAACATTTTTAAAAAAAATAAAATAATTTGTCCTTGTTTCCTGTCCCCCAGGGCACTACCCGGACCCCCATACATTTTTTATGGCAAATATCTTGCATATATGCGCTCTTGGAGGGCACTCTAAAAATCAAACTTTTGAGTCCCATTGACTTGCATTGAGTTTGGTTCGTGTTCGAACTCTAACTTTTGAAATTGTTTCGAGTTTGAATGCGAACCAAACACGGGGGTGTTCGGCTCATCACTATTAACCACCAGGCCACCAGCCACTCAATGGAGGAACTATCAGAAAGAAGCGCAGTTTCTGTCCACCCCATCTCCCTACATAGACGCAGCAGCGGACTGGGATATACAATATCTAGGTATGTTGTTGGACCCAAATTTATCCTTTGGCCCCCATATAGAAAAACTCTCATCTAAACTTTACCCCAAACTAGGTGCCCTGTACAGAAACAAATCCTGCCTGAGCCCCGCGGTAAGAAAGCAGATTGTACAACAAATGCTTATGCCAGCTATTGATTACGGAGATGTAGTGTATGCAGCCGCCCCGCAAACACACCTCCAGAAACTTACTACATTGTATAACTCATTCTGCCACTTTGTGCTACAATGTAACTACATGACCCACCATTGTGACATGTTAAGAGAGCTAAATTGCCCGTCGCTGGAATCTAGACGCACCCTTCACCTTTCCAACCTGGTGTTTAAGAGCTTCTCTGGGAAGCTGCCACCCTACCTGAATAGGCTGCTTCCCCTAGCAGTTCCCTCATCCTATAACCTCCGATCCAGGACCTGCACCTTACTTGCAATACTGCAATACAAAGAGACAGTGGCTCCATCCTCATTTTCCTACAGAGCACCACAATTATGGAATAACCTCCCAGACACCATCAAATCTTCCCCCAGTCTAAAGTCACTCAAGAGCTCCTTACTAGCTTACCTCGGTACAGAATGCACCTGTAAACATGTAACACAGTTAGACATGTGCACAGCACAAAATTTCGTTTTGAACTAATGGATTAGTCCTAAAATGCAATTTATTTAGTTGCTAAAGAAATTCGTTTTCAGTTCTTTAGTATGAAAACTAATTTCGTTCATCCGAAAACCAATGGATACAATTACTATTGTAGTGGCTCCTCAGAGGGCTGAGATCGCTGCTTGTTACAGTATCTCTCACGCTCAGCACAATGTGCACCATGTTACATAGTTGGTGCTAACTTAACCAGAGCTGTTGTAAACTCCCAGAGCCATTATAGCCTATGGAGGTTTTCAGTTTACAACAGCTCTGGTTAAGTTAGCACCAACATTGTAATACTGCCCCGTGTCAGGCAAAGCTGTTACAGTAACTGACTGCTGCTCATCACAGCACTCAGAGTTTCAGTAAAACTAGTAAATAATACTTTTATATATAAGAGGTTGGAACAATATTATTTCCTTGTTTTAGCGAAACTCTGAGCGCTGTTAGTCAGTTACTGTAACAGCTGAGCCTGATACATTGTACTGAGAGATAATGTAACAAGCAGTCGATCTCCGTGCTCACAGCCACTGGATTTAAAGGGCTGAAAAAAAAGGATCCTCTCTGTATAATGTTTAGAACATCCTCCTGCATTAATTAATACCCCTCTCTGTATAATGTATACAACATCCACCTGCATTAATTAATACCGCTCTCTGTTAATATATAGAACATCCTCCTGAATTAATGTCCCTCTCTGTATAGAACATCCTCCTCAATTTATATATTTCTCTGTATAATGTATATAACATCCTCCTGCATTAATTAATGCCCCTCTCTGTATAGAACATCCTACTGCATTGGCATGTGGAGGGTGCAGAACTTGCGATGTTGCGCTCTTCATTGCTGGTCTCCTTCACTCAATGTAATATCACAAAAAGGACTGAAACTAAAATGTAGTGCATTTTATTTTAGTTTCTTTCGTTTTTTGTACTGAGCAGTTTCGTTTCTCTTGAGTCATACGAAAACTAAATTATCCCAAAATTCGGACTAAATCGTTTTAGTACTAAAACGAATGCACATGTCTAAACACAGTGACTATATACAAAATGCGCCTGTAAACATGTAAAATAGTAACTACTGTATATACAGAATGTACCTGTAAACATGTAACATAGTGACTATATACAGAATGCACCTGTAAACCTGTAACATAGTGACTATATACAGAATGCACCTGTAAACATGTAACACAGTGACTATATACAGAATGCGCCTGTAAACATGTAACACAGGGACTATATACAGAATGCACCTGTAAACATGTAACACAGTGACTATATACAGAATGCGCCTGTAAACCTGTAACACAGTGACTATATACAGAATGCACCTGTAAACATGTAACATGGTGACTATATACAGAATGCATCTGTAAACATGTAACACAGTGAATATATACAGAATGCGCCTGTAAACATGTAACACAGTGACTATATACAGAATGCAACAAGGAAGGAGAGTGTCATCTGCGCTCATTCCTATGTGTTCCATGTACAACAAAAATGAGGTTTTGTTTGTTTCAATGGCCATTGCAACGTAAGCCCACTCGCCACTTCAAGGCACCTCTTTAGAGTGGGTACCTAACAATTGTAACCAAAAGGCCGCTCTACTGAGCAGCTCCAAGCCCCTCCAGCTGCTTTTCAGCAAGGAGAGACAAAGATGGTGGGTTTTATTTATACACGCACCAAGCACTTCCCATGCGTACGAGAGTGGTACCTATCCATAAAAGTGGTGACAGTACTTTGGTATCCAACTACCGTGCGATATCGTTGCTCCCTGTAATGTCAAAAGTCTTGGAAAAATGTGTCTACACACAATTACGTGATTATTATCAATATTGGAACTACTTAACCCCGAATCAATCAGGCTTTCGTCCAAATCACTCAACTACAACCGCCCTTCTAAAAGTCTGCAATGATATCCAGGCTGGGATGGAACAAGGAAACCTAACTGGAGCCATCTTCCTTGATTTTGCCAAGGCCTTTGACACGGTAGACCATGGCATCTTGTTAGAAAAACTTAAAAACTCTGGCATGGTGATCGCACGCTAACCTGGTTTCAATCATATGTATCCGACCGATCACAATATGTGTCAATTTCTGGCAGCTCCTCCCTCCCACTCCCAGTCACTTGCGGTGTACCCCAAGGCTCAATACTCGGCCCCCTGATATTCACAATATTCATAAATGATCTGCCAACGTCTGCAAAGCCTCAACTGTACATATGTACGCAGACAACACTGTGATCTATACCAGCAAACCAAATCTCCCGCAGCTGGAGGCCGTGCTGCAAGAACAATTCACAGAGGTAGAAAAGTGGATCAAAAACAACAAACTTTTTTTAAATACTGACAAAACTGTAACGATGCTCTTTGGAACAGCACCTAAACTACACAAATTGCAAAATCCCCATCTATGTGTTGGGACAATATCAAATGGCACGCTGACCACAGTCACATCTCTCAAATATCTAGGTATGTGGTTGGACCCTAATCTATCCTTTGGCCCCCACATCGAAAAACTCTCATCTAAACTTTACCCCAAACTAGGTGCCCTGTACAGAAACAAATCCTGCCTGAGCCCCACGGTAAGAAAGCAGATTGTACAGCAAATGCTTATGCCAGCTATTGATTACGGAGATGTAGTGTATGCAGCCGCCCCGCAAACACACCTTCATAAACTTACTACATTGTATAACTCATTCTGTCACTTTGTGCTACAATGTAACTACATGACCCACCATTGTGACATGTTAAAAGAGCTAAACTGGCCGTCGCTGGAATCCAGACGCACCCTTCACCTTTCCAGCCTGGTGTTTAAGAGCATCTCTGGGAAGCTGCCACCCTACCTGAATAGACTGCTTCCCCCAGCAGCTCCCTCATCCTATAACCTCCGATCCAGGACCTGCACCTTACTTGCTATACCACAATACAAAAAGACAGTGGCTCGGTCCTCATTTTCCTACAGAGCACCACAATTATGGAATAACCTCCCAGACATCATCAAATCTTCCCCCAGTCTTAAGTCACTCAAAAGCTCCTTACTAACATACCTCAATACAGAATGCACCTGTAAACATGTAACCTAGTGACTATATTTCCTACATATTTTTTTCTGTTAATCTGTATATTTGTGTTGTTTTTTTTTTAATATCTTGCATTGTATTACTTTGTATTTCTGTAACTGTAACACTTCAATGTTCTTGAACCCAGGACATGCTTGAAAACGAGAGAAATCTCAATGTATCCTTCTGGTAAAATCCTTTATAAATAAATAAATAAATAAATAAACACCAGTCCGTCGTTTTGCAGCTGTTCCTCTTTCCATGTTTTTGTTTTTGATCCCAAATGGGAAGTGCTTGGTGCGTGTATAAATAAAACCCACCATCTTTGTCTCTCCTTGCTGAAAAGCAGCTGGAGGGGCTTGGAGCTGCTCAGTAGAGCGGCCTTTTGGTTACAATTGTTAGGTACCCACTCTAAAGAGGTGCCTTGAAGTGGCGAGTGGGTTACGTTGCAATGGCCATTGAAACAAACAAAAACCTCATTTTGTTGTACATGGAACACATAGGAATGAGCGCAGATGACACTCTCCTTCCTTGTTATGTTTTATACATTTACTGGGCTGTACTTCTGGCAGTTGCCGCCGCTCCAAAAATAAGTGAGTATGGGCGCGACGCCATTTTTTCTGTATTTATATATACAGAATGCACCTGTAAACATGTAACACAGTGACTATATACAGAATGCACCTGTAAACATGTAACACAGTGACTATATACAGAATGAACCTGTAAACATGTAACACAGTGACTATATACAGAATGCACCTGTAAACATGTAACACAGTGACTATATACAGAATGCACCTGTAAACATGTAACACAGTGACTATATACAGAATGCACCTGTAAACATGTAACACAGTGACTATATACAGAATGCGCCTGTAAACATGTAACACAGTGACTATATACAGAATGCTCCTGTAAACATGTAACACAGTGAATATATACAGAATGCGCCTGTAAACATGTAACACAGTGACTATATACAGAATGCACCTGTAAACATGTAACATAGTGACTATATACAGAATGAACCTGTAAACATGTAACACAGTGACTATATACAGAATGCACCTGTAAACATGTAACACAGTGACTATATACAGAATGCACCTGTAAACATGTAACACAGTGACTATATACAGAATGCACCTGTAAACATGTAACACAGTGACTATATACAGAATGCACCTGTAAACATGTAACACAGTGACTATATACAGAATGCACCTGTAAACATGTAACATAGTGACTATATACAGAATGCACCTGTAAACATGTAACACAGTGACTATATACAGAATGCGCCTGTAAACATGTAACACAGTGACTATATACAGAATGCACCTGTAAACATGTAACACAGTGACTATATACAGAATGCGCCTGTAAACATGTAACACAGTGACTATATACAGAATGCACCTGTAAACATGTAACACAGTGACTATATACAGAATGCACCTGTAAACATTAACACAGTGACTATATACAGAATGCACCTGTAAATATGTACACAGTGACTATAATACAGAATGCACCTGTAACATGTAACACAGTGACTGTATACAGAATGTGCCTGTAAACATGTAACACAGGACTATATACAGAATGCACCTGTAAACATGTAACACAGTGACTATATACAGAATGCACCTGTCAAACATGTAACACAGTGACTATATACAGAAGTGCGCCTGTAAACATGTAACACATGACTAATATACAGAATGCGCCTGTAAACATGTAACACAGTGACTATATACAGAATGCACCTGTAAACATGTAACACATGACTATATACAGAATGCACTGTAAACATGTAACACAGTGACTAATATACAGAATGCACCTTGGTGACGGTGGCCCCCGCACACCCCCGGCGCCTGGCAGCGGCTTCCTCGCTGCTCGCTGGCCAGGCGCCGAGTGATATCGCGGAACGCTTCCGCACACGTGGGGCGCCGGGGGCGGGGCCAGGCGCATGACGCGGACCCGCAAAGTTTAAAGCCCGGCTTCACATTCTCACTGGTGCCCTGACGTGGTAGTTACTTCCCGCAGAGCTCTTGTGTGTTATTGGCAAAACGATTATTCTGTGTACCGAACCCTGGCATTGGCAAAACGATTATTCTGTGTACCGAACCCTGGCATTGGCAAAACGATATTCTGTGTCTCGACCCCTGGCATTGGCAAAACGATTATTCTGTGTCTCGACCCCTGGCATTGGCAAAACGATTATTCTGTGTACCGAACCCTGGCATTGGCAAACGAATATTCTGTGTCTCGACCCTGGCATTGGCAAAACGATTATTCTGTGTCTCGACCCCTGGCATTGGCAAAACGATTATTCTGTGTACCGAACCCTGGCATTGGCAAAACGATTACTCTGTGTACCGCACCCTAGCATTGGCAAAACGATTACTCTGTGTACCGAACCCTGGCATTGGCAAAACGATTATTCTGTGTCTCGACCCCTGGCATTGTATCACTCCTCTATTCTGGTACGGAGGTCAGTCCGTGTGGCACCCCAAGCACACCAGACCACCCCTTGTATGTTGTATGTGCTCTGTACTACCATCCTAGTAGCCTGTCTAGACGTGCCGACCACTCTAAGGATCGGAAGGGTAGTGAGCGGTCTGCGTAAAGGGACCACCATCTTGGTAATCAGGGGGATCCGTGACATTACGTCAGGGCCAATGGATCCCGCAGACCTCTCATCTCAGTTGACAAGAATTGCAGCCCGACAAGAAGAGCAGGACCACAGGATGGACCAAATTGCTCTTGCCCTGCAAACCCTGTTGAATCGATCCACTACTGGTGCTGCAAGTCCTCCAGAACCAGTAGTACCTAGGGCCAGTTCGGCCTCACCCGAGGGGTGTAGGCTCAGTATGAAGGCGCCCGTACGCTATGATGGTACGCCTAACCTGTGTCGGGGTTTTTTGACCCAACTAGAGATTCTATTCGAGAACAATCCAGGGTCCTGTGTATCCGATAAGGCCAAAGTAGGCTACCTAATTAACCATTTAACTGATAAAGCGTTACTGTGGGCCACGCCATTGTGGGAAAACAAAAAGCCCGTCATATATGACTATGAGGGCTTTACCTCTGAACTAAAACGTACGTTTGATCCCTCTAGAAGGGCCACCAATGCAGGCAGGTCCTTATTCCACATTAAGCAAGGTAATAGGAGAGTCTCCGACTATGCTATAGAATTTAAGACCTTGACTTCTGAGGTACACTGGCCTAACGACGTTCTAACCTTGGCATTTACCGAAGGCCTGAACGAGGCCTTGATGTTTGAGCTGGCTCCCTTGAAGTTGCCAGAACATCTGGACCATTTGGTTGATTTCTGTATTGCCATGGACGACCAAATTAGGGACAGGAGGCATTCTAGAGACAGACCCAGAAGGGTTTGCCTCCTTTACCCTTGGTACCCAGACACACCAATACGTCAGGTACTCCAGAGCCAGTAAGAACCGATCTACCGGTCGTGGAACCTATGCAGATAGGTAGAACAGGTATTTCAGAGGCTGAGAGAACTTACAGAAGGGAAAGGGGGCTCTGTTTCTACTGTGCCGGGGCAGGGCATTTTCGTCTTCAATGTCCTCAAAGACCCAGGGTGGCAGGGGTGACACTGGCAAGCCGGGCCAGAGAACACCTACTAGCCAGGTAATCGGTTCGCTCTATGCCTCCTTTGTCGATAACGAGAAAAAAAAAACCCGGATTCTGGTGCCCATCTCCTTAACCTGGGGGGGGTACACCTCGAGACTGAGGCGTTCCTAGACTCTGGAGCCTCAGGCAACTTTATGGATAGGGTGTTTGCCTCCAAGAACCTCATGCCTCTAGTTCTCAAAGAAAGACCTCTACTGGTGGAGGCCATAGACGGGAAACCCTTGTCATGTCCCCATATCACCCACGACACCATAGAGGTATGCATGAAAACAGGGGTTTTGCACCAGGAAACCATACGGTTCCAGATTATTGACTCTCCCTCATGCCCCGTCGTCCTAGGGTTTCCATGGTTGACTAAGCATAACCCGGTGATTGATTGGGTCCAGAGAGACATAAAATGTTGGGGTCCCAGTTGCCAGTTGAAATGCATGGGCAGAGTCACCGTTATTGGTAGCCTTAATATCGCCACAGCACCTCCTTTATCCACAGTAGTCCCTGACTGTTATCAGGCATTAAAGGAGGTTTTTTCGAAGGCCAGGACTGAGGTTTTACCACCACATCGCCCGTATGACTGTGCCATAGAGTTACTCCCCGGTACTATGCCTCCCAGAGGACATGTATACCCCTTGTCGCAAAAGGAGAACGATATTATGGAGGAATATATAAAAGAGAATCTTGAGCGTGGATTCATTAGACGGTCCTCCTCCCCAGCAGGAGCTGGTTTCTTTTTCGTCTCCAAAAAAGAGGGAGACTTGCGACCATGCATAGATTATAGAGGTTTAAACAGAATAACCATAAGAAATGCATATCCTATCCCCCTTATAACAGAGTTGTTCGACCGACTGAAAGGGGCCCGTATATACACGAAGCTCGATTTACGCGGGGCCTACAATCTGATAAGGGTGAAAAAGGGGCACGAGTGGAAGACGGCTTTTAATACGCGTAGCGGGCATTACGAATACCTGGTGATGCCCTTTGGGTTATGTAATGCGCCAGCTGTGTTTCAGGATCTCATAAATGACACCCTAAGGGATTTTCTGCAAACATTCGTCATAGTGTATCTCGATGACATCCTGATATACTCTCCAGATAAGGAGACCCATCACGCCCATGTGCAACAAGTGTTAAGGAGACTATTGAAGGCCGGCTTATACTGCAAATTAGAAAAGTGCCTATTTGATATAGAGATGGTGCACTTCCTTGGGTATATCATAACCCCTGAGGGGTTTCAGATGGATCCTGGTAAATTGTCGGCAATCCTCGACTGGCCCCTACCCCAAGGTCTTAAAGCCATCCAGAGGTTTCTAGGTTTTACCAACTATTATCGAAGGTTCATCAAAGACTTTTCGGCCTTGGTAGCTCCTCTCACGGCCATGACTAAGAAAGGGGTGGGGAATCAGAAATGGACACCCCAGGCCAGGCAAGCCTTCGAGGTCCTCAAACAGGCATTCACGACTGCCCCTGTTCTCCGACATCCTGATCCGGCTCTGCCTTTTCAAGTTGAAGTTGACGCCTCCGAGCTAGGTCTTGGCGCAGTCTTGTCCCAAAGGGAGGCACCCGACAAACCCTTGCATCCATGCGGCTTCTATTCCCGAAAGTTGTCCCCGGCAGAGAGGAACTATGATATCGGAAACAGAGAGTTGTTAGCAGTTATCGCAGCCTTGACGGAGTGGAGATACTTATTGGAGGGGTCTAGGGACCCCATTGTCATCATTACCGATCATAAGAATCTCACGTACATTGGTGACGCTAAACGGTTGAATGCCAGACAAGCGAGATGGTCATTATTCCTTTCAAGCTTTAATTTTGTCCTCACATATAGACCTGGGTCAAGAAACATTAAAGCAGATGCGTTATCTAGACAGTACGAATCCTATGAACATAACGTTCAGGATCAACATCCCATTGTACCTCAGGAAAGGATTATAGCCTCTACCACGATCAGTGTCTCATCCCCTCTGATGATTCGATTGCAGACTATCCAAGATAAGGCTCCGGGGGGGAGGCCTCCCGCGAAGCTCTTTGTACCTGAGAAGGAGAGAAAAGAAGTCCTTAAAATTTACCATGACAATAAAACCTCTGGACACATGGGGATCACCAAAACGGTGGCGAGCATCCAAAAACTGCTATGGTGGCCCACGATGCGCCGGGATATTAAAGATTACATAGCCGTATGCGAGGTGTGCACAAGAAATAAAAGTCCTAAGACAGCGCCCATTGGTTTACTCCAGCCCCTGCCTATTCCCGAACGACCATGGTCGCAGATAGCCATGGATTTTATAGTAGAGTTACCCGAGTCCAGAGGGAATACTGTTATACTCACGATTATAGATCGCTTTTCCAAAATGGGTCACTATGTTCCTCTTCGGAAGCTACCGTCAGCAGCCGAGCTGGTGCCCATTTTCGTCGCCAACGTGGTCCGCATACACGGTATCCCTCTTGGGATTGTTTCTGATAGGGGGACCCAGTTTGTCTCCAGATTCTGGAGGGGGTTCTGCAAGAACGTGGGAATAGACCTGTCCTTCTCCTCGGCCTATCACCCCCAAACGAACGGGGCAGCAGAAAGGGCAAATCAAAATATTGAGAAATATCTCAGGTGTTTCATATCTGAACGACAGGATAATTGGTCAGACCTGCTACCTTGGGCCGAGTACGCCCTAAACAGTGCCGTGAGTGAAGCCAGTGGTTATTCCCCTTTCTTCACAGTTTACGGATTTGATCCTCCCGTGCTTCCCTCTGCATTTCCTGATACCGCGATTCCTGCTCTGGATGAGCACTTGGCGTCATTGACTGAGACCTGGAGGAGGGTTAAACAGGCACTAGAGAGGAACAGTATTGTCCAGAAAACGAAGGCCGATAGACGTAGGAGACCAGCACCTGTGTATCAAGTCGGGGACAGGGTTTGGCTTTCTTCGCGGAACATTAAGCTCTTAGTGCCATCGATGAAACTAGCCCCCAGATACATAGGCCCTTACAAGATACTGCGGCGACTCAGCCCGGTCTCCTATGCCTTGGCACTGCCCTCCCATATCAGGATACACAACGTGTTCCACGTGAGCCTTTTAAAACCGCTTTTGTGTAATCGATACACCAGGGCCCATGCCCCCTCCTCCGGTCTCTGTGGAGGGCGAGGAGGAGTTTGAGGTTAAGGCCATTCTGGACGCCAGGGTTTCTAGGGGGGCTCTTCAGTACTTAGTGGACTGGGTGGGTTACGGTCCGGAGGACCGCTCTTGGCTTCCGGCTACTGAGGTTCATGCCCCTCGCTTGGTGAAGGCCTTCTATTTGGCTCATCCCTGTGCCCCTGGGGGTCGTCCAGTGGCCGCCCGTAGAGGGGGGGGTTCTGTGACGGTGGCCCCCGCACACCCCCGGCGCCTGGCAGCGGCTTCCTCGCTGCTCGCTGGCCAGGCGCCGAGTGATATCGCGGAACGCTTCCGCACACGTGGGGCGCCGGGGGCGGGGCCAGGCGCATGACGCGGACCCGCAAAGTTTAAAGCCCGGCTTCACATTCTCACTGGTGCCCTGACGTGGTAGTTACTTCCCGCAGAGCTCTTGTGTGTTATTGGCAAAACGATTATTCTGTGTACCGAACCCTGGCATTGGCAAAACGATTATTCTGTGTACCGAACCCTGGCATTGGCAAAACGATATTCTGTGTCTCGACCCCTGGCATTGGCAAAACGATTATTCTGTGTCTCGACCCCTGGCATTGGCAAAACGATTATTCTGTGTACCGAACCCTGGCATTGGCAAAACGATATTCTGTGTCTCGACCCCTGGCATTGGCAAAACGATTATTCTGTGTCTCGACCCCTGGCATTGGCAAAACGATTATTCTGTGTACCGAACCCTGGCATTGGCAAAACGATTACTCTGTGTACCGCACCCTAGCATTGGCAAAACGATTACTCTGTGTACCGAACCCTGGCATTGGCAAAACGATTATTCTGTGTCTCGACCCCTGGCATTTGTATCACTCCTCTATTCTGGTACGGAGGTCAGTCCGTGTGGCACCCCAAGCACACCAGACCACCCCTTGTATGTTGTATGTGCTCTGTACTACCATCCTAGTAGCCTGTCTAGACGTGCCGACCACTCTAAGGATCGGAAGGGTAGAGAGCGGTCTGCGTAAAGGGACCACCATCTTGGTAATCAGGGGGATCCGTGACAACCTGTAAACATGTAACACAGTGACTATATACAGAATGCACCTGTAAACATGTAACATAGTGACTATATTACTTACATATTTATTTTCCATATTAATCTGTATATTTGTGTTTTGTTTTTAATATCTTGCATTGTATTACTTTGTATTTCTGTAACATTTTAATGTTCTCGAATCCAGGACATACTTGAAAACGAGAGAAATCTCAATGTATCCTTCCTGGTAAAATCCTTTATAAATAAAATATACCACTTTATGTGAGCGCAACCAGCTGCTGCATTCTGTGTTACCGGATCACATTGATAAACATTGGACTTCTTACGAATAGATTTATGCCGTGCACCTATACCTGCGCACATCTGGTTACAACCGTTTTAATTACTGTGTTTAAGTTTGCACATTTGACCGTTTTATATTTTTCTTGGGTTGCTGCTACTACATATTGCCGCTGCTTCCCCCTCTAATACTGCTGCAGCACTTTGGACTTTTTACGAATATATACCACGCACTTATAACTGTGCACATTTGGTTACAACGTTTTTTTCAGAACTGTGTTCAATAAGTTTTCACATTTGACTGTTTAAGATTTCCTTTGGTTGCTGCTACTATAAAATCCTGCTGCTACATCTAGCGTCACTGTCACAGCCGCTGCTAGCATTCACCAGTATCGCAATTTGCTGCTCTTCAGATTTGCTGCACACTTTGGCACTTTATTATATTTATTATAATATGTAATTACTGTTTACTTGCTGCTATATACACCAGTGAGTATGTTAATACACTCTTTTTCTTGCTGCTATTTATGCACTTTATACACACTTATTTTATAGGTAAAAGCACCATATTCTCTCTCACAAAGAACCACCAGGCGGCGCAGAAGTACAGCCTTAAATATTCAGGTTTGAGGCTTATTCACATTTTGAAAGGGATAGGTATAAAAAGGACCTACAGTCAGGTGCAGAAATATTGGGACATGGACACAATTGTAACATCTTTGGCTCTATACACCACCACAGTGGAGTTGGAATGAAACAAACACAATGTGCTTTAACTGCAGACTGTCAGCTTTAATTTGAGGGTATGTACATCCAACTCAGGTGAACGGTGTAGGACTTACAGCAGTTTGCAGATGTGCCCCCACTTGTTAAGGGACCAAAGGTAATGGGACAGAATAATAATCATAAATCAAACTTTCCCTTCTTAATACTTGGTTACAAATCCTTTGCAGTCAATCACAGCCTGAAGTCTGGAACGCATAGACATCACCAGACGCTGGGTTTCATCCCTGGTGATGCTCTGCCACGCCTCTACTGCAACGGTCTTCAGTTCCTGCTTGTTCTTGGGGCATTTTCCCTTCAGTTTTGTCTTCAGCAAGTGAAATGCATGCTGCTCAATGGGTGTAAGCGATCTCCTGACTCCTATCTGCGACACATCTCCTTCATGTGTATTCAGAGCCACGCGATCAAACGACCGGAGAAAGAATGACACAAACAAATAGATCTCGTGTTCAATCAGTCTATTGATTAATTCTCAGCATAGATCTTTTAAAGGATTCATAGGGGAGGGTACAGGAAAAAAGAGGGGAAGGATTGGGGAGGACACAGGGAGGTACAATATCGGGTGAGACGCAGCTCACCAATCATCAACATACATGGCGTGGCATAATGTATATCAAAGTATATTAATAGCTGGAGCTTAGATTATTCAGTAATGAATTCCGCCACCGCACATAGCTAGTTATCAATTAACATTGTCATGTCGCCCCGAACTCTTCTTCAGGAGCAAATCAATACTTCTGTTGAATCTGCCGAGGTTAGTTGATGTTATGTAAATAATAGGATGAGCAGAGATGATCAAGGTACAGAACACGAATTAGCTGAAACAGAGGAATCAACATTAAAAGCAGGATCAGAAATATGAGCAAGAGGCCTACTTACAGAGAAGAGACCAGACCAGATTAATGGTCAATGTTGGTAGATACACAGAGGATAATCAGCAGCATCTGTCATTAGTAGAATTAATCTCTAACAACTCTCCCTTTTGCCACGAATGTGGCAATACGTCATATAAAAACGTATTAATTCTCCCTTACCATGCTGTTGCTGGGCACATCGGTCGAAGAGACAGCCAATCAATTTATAAATCAGGTATATGGCAAATATCGCTACCAGGACCACTAGCAGACCACCAAGAATACTCTTACCCATGGATCCTAGCCAGGAACCAATACCTAGGGACCAATCCCATCCATCAAACAGATCACGTGCCTTTTCCCGGATATGGGACTGGACTTCCTCTAGGGTGTCTATCGCCCCCGAATTATCAGGGATCCATGAACAGCAGGAGGAGCCAATTCTGGTACATACCCCTCCCTCTGCGGCTAACAGGTAATCAAGGGCCATCCTATTCTGCAGGGTTACTAGTCTTATCTGTTCCTGTTCAGCCGAAATCAATTGTAGGGCTACTCGGATTGCATTGAATGCGGCGTCTACCTCTGTAGCAAGCAGGGTCAGTTTAGCATACAAGCGAGCAACACCAAATGCAGGCATCATAGATAGAAAAAGCATTTCAGAAGCCGTAGATTTCACTGTTAGAGCCCTTTTGCGTGTGCGTTTAGGGATGCGTATATGTGTCTTGGGCAAAGCTTTTGAGACGGTGAAAGCGGGCATGATCTGTCCTATGAAACAGGGTTTCTTTAGGTGTACTCAGGGTGGCAGTCATCTACCGCCCACCGGGACCAACCTCCCAGTTCTTTGACCACTTTGCTACCTGGCTTTCTCACTTCCTGTCTTCTAATCTTCCATGCCTAATTCTCGGGGACTTCAACATTCCCATTGACGATCCTTCCACTCCTGCTGCCTCCAAACTTCTTTCACTCACGTCCTCCCTTGGACTCACACAATCCTCCCTCCTCCCTACCCACTGCGATGGTCACGTTATTGACCTGGTCTTTTCCAACCTCTGCTCCATTTCTGAGTTCAAATGTCGCCCTTTCCCCATCTCTGACCACCACCTTCTCTCTTTCAACCTATCTGGACTTCCTAAACACCCTGCTCCCCCACCCCGCACACACACTCGCAGAAATCTACATGCTGTGGACCCCCATCAATTCTCCAACCTACTTCACCACCTCCCTCATACCTCATCCTTCACCTGCCCTGATGCTGCCGCTAATCACTACAACACGACGCTTATCTCTGCTCTAGACACTCTTGCTCCTCTTCGACTCTGTAAGGCCCCACGCCGCCAGCTTCATCCCTGGCACACCCTCCAGACTCGCTACCTGCAAAGATGCTCCCGCACCGCAGAGCGTGCCTGGAGGAAATCCCGCTCTGAAGCTGATTTTGTTCACTTCAAGTTTAATCTCCGGTCATACACCTCTGCCCTCCACTTGGCCAAACAATCCTTCTTCTCATCTCTTATAACCTACGCTGTCCTCCAACCCTAAATGGCTCTGGTCCACCTTCAACACCCTCCTCTACCCACCTGCACCTCCCCCCTCAGCTGCCTTCAGCGCTCAAGACCCGGCAGACTACTTCCTCAGTAAAACTCTAACTATCAGAAGCAACATCCCAACACAAGATAGTTATCTGCCACCTCCACTCCCACAGGTCCCCTCTGCCACCCTCTGCCGCTTCCTCCCAGCCACTGAGGAGGAAGTCAATTCCTTATTGTCCTCCTCACATCTCACCACGTGCCCGCTCGACCCCATTCCCTCACATCTAATTCCTCCCCTCTCCTCCTCCCTCACCCCTGCTCTCACACACATCTTCAATCTATCTCTCTCCACTGGCTCCTTTCCATCCGCCTTCAAACACACGCTAGTTACCCCTTTACTAAAGAAACCATCCCTAGACCCCAACTCTCCATCCAACTACCGCCCTGTATCCCTGCTTCCCTTCACATCAAAGCTCTTAGAAAAACTAGTCTTCAACCGCCTCTCCCTCTTCCTGTCCTCCAATTCCCTACTTGACCCCCTGCAATCTGGCTTCCGTCCCCTACATTCAACTGAAACTGCCCTCACCAAAGTCACCAACGACCTCCTAACTGCTAAAAAACACTGCCACTATTCTATTCTCATCCTGCTTGACCTCTCGGCTGCTTTTGACACTGTTGACCACCCCCTCCTTCTACAGACCCTCAACTCTCTGGGTCTCGGTGACACTGCACTTGCTTGGGTTGACTCCTATTTATCCAACAGGTCCTTCTGTGTGTCCTTTGCTGGTAACTCCTCCTCCTCATTTCCTCTATCTCTTGGTGTACCTCAAGGCTCTGTCCTTGGTCCTCTGCTCTTTTCCATCTACACCTCCTCCCTGGGCAAAATCATCAACAGCTTTGGCTTTAAATACCACCTCTACGCTGATGACACTCAGATCTACCTCTCTACCCCTGATCTCTCTCCCCCTGTCCTCTCAAAATTCAGTGACTGTTTATCTGGCATCTCCTCCTGGATGGCCTCCCACCACCTAAAGATCAACATGTCAAAAACTGAACTCCTACTTATTCCTCCCTCCAATGCCTCCCCACCTCCTGACTTCTCTATCACGGTGGAGGGTATCACCATCTCCCCATCAAACCAAGTTCGCTGTCTTGGAGTTACACTTGACTCTGCTCTTTTCTTCATCCCCACACATCCAGTCTCTTTCCTCCTCCTGCCGATACCAACTGCGTAATATTTCCAGAATTCGGCCATTTCTTACCGCTGTCACCACAAAACAACTCATACACGCCCTGGTAATCTCCCGACTCGACTATTGCAATAATCTCTTATCTGGCCTCCCTCTGTCCCGTCTCCCCCTACAATCCATCCTGAACGCCTCCGCCAGGCTAATTCACCTCACCCGCCGCTCTGTCTCTGCTGCTCCCCTCTGCGAGTCCCTTCACTGGCTCCCCATCCACTGCAGAATTAAGTTCAAAATCCTTATCTTTACCTACAAAACCCTCACTAACTCAGCTCCCCACTACCTGTCCTCACTAATCACCAAATACACCCGGCCCGCTCCCTAAGGTCAAACAGTGACCTGCGCCTAGCTTCTCCCCGCATCACCTCTTCCCATGATAGACTGCAGGATTTCTCACGCGCAGCCCCCACTCTCTGGAACGCTCTCCCTCGTACTGTCAGACTTTCCCCTAACTTCTCTTCCTTCAAACGCTCCCTTAAAACATTCCTATTTAGGGAAGCCGACCACCCAACTCACTGACGCAACCATCAATCACTCTCACCTTACAGTCCTCTCCTCCTGTTTCCAACCCCAACCCTCCTAGATTGTGAGTTCCTACGGGAATAGGGCCCTCATCTCCTCCTGTACTGTTTGTCAAATGTTGTTCAATGTATTGTAACCCTGTCTATACTGTGCTTATTGTACAGCGCTGCGGAATATGCTGGCACTTTATAAATAAAGAATAATAATAATAATAATAATAATAATACTGGTATGGTTTTATATGCCCACTTATCACAAAGATAATACACCCCTTCAGGTAGGGTGAGAACCAGGCCTGGACTGGACTTTTGGTGATGTAGGTATAATGAGGTTATGTTTGGGGTTATGTTTGGGAAGTGTTGGTGGAACAAGAAAGAAGTGTGTCTGTGTGATGTTTGTTATGTCATCTGTGTCAGCTGCTTCTTTCGAGATAATGTCAGCAAACTGGTTTCCTTTCGCTTGGAAAGAACCATCAGTGGCATGTCCTTTACATTTAACTACTGCTAATCTAGCAGGTAACTGTATGGCCTCAAGTAAGTCAGTGATGAGGTCTGCATGTGCTATCGTCTTGCCGTCAGCTGTCTGGAATCCTCGTCTTGTCCACAACACACCAAAATCATGCACCACTCCAAAAGCATACCTCGAATTTGTATATATTGTTACTTCTTTGTCTTTGAACAACTCACATGCTTTTGTTAGTGCTATCAATTCTGCTAACTGCTCTGATCCCTGTGACAACCTTCCTGAATCATGTATTATGTCTGGTAATTCTACCACTGCGTATCCTGTCATGTATGTATTATCCGTGGGCCTCTGGCATGAACCATCAACAAATATGTATGTGTTCACCTTCTAGTGGTGTAGACATAAGATCCATACGTGGGGAGGTTACTGCGTGTATGAGAGGCAAGCAGTCATGTTCGTCATTGTGATGGAACCGTTCCCTTCCATCTGTCCTGACTCTCCAGACACCCCTTCGTTGCGGTCAGCCCGGCTACTGAGAGCACTGTCCTCAGCGCCTCGAGCAGCTTGACCCGCCTGCTTCTGTTCCTCTGCCCTGGAGCCATTAGGAATCTCCAGAAGGCTGCTCGGTACCTTCTGAGGGTGATAGTGTATAGTGTAGCGTCGCTGAAATAAAGACACCAGGCGCGGCTGTATCCTTTAAAACAGGATTCTCTCTCTCTGAGCTCTGAGAGTTCTCTGACTTTTTAATGAACAAAACGCCACCATTTATGCTGAAATCCAACAGTCATAATTTGCATAAAATGACGCACCTCGTCCTACCCATACTAATTACATTATGTCAGTTATTTAAAACATTCTTTACATTCTTTAGCCTTCAGCTCACACAACATTTGTATATCCATTGTTCTAACACATCAGATTAAACACACACTATCAGAGATTCCTTGAATTAAACATGCAGCCAGATAATGGGAAAAGCCCTGGTGCATAAATTACACAGCAGTAAAGCTTGTTTACTGTATACACAAAAACACATTTACCTACAGGAATATAAGTATTTTTAAAACCGAAGCTATGCCATTTTACACTAAACTAAATTAAACTAAAACCAAACGATGTAAAATATATCTAAAATCACACGATATAAATGAACATAAAGTCTCTTGGGGTTTGAAGCATGGAGCGTTACATCAGCTCCATGACAGTCATCTTCTGGTGTGTTACGTAACCAAAGTAGGCTGTTTAGCACATGTATGGGACCTGAGGTCGGTGATGAGTATTTGACGGTAAGATTTTGTATGGCTGTAAGGACTATCTCATATCCTGAGAGTCGTTGTGCGGTCACATGTTGTGTAGTAAGGTTGTTAAGCACTTTCAGTACGTGATGTGGTGTATGTAACACAGTATCATGTGATAATGTAATGGCTTGTGCGGCTTCTATAGCCATTGCACATGCTGCTACAGCTCTTAAGCATGCTGGCATACCTTGTACTGGGAGAGGCAACACCCTTGAAATGAATGCTGTCGGCCTGAGAACACCTCCATGAACCTGGGCCAGTACCGCCGCCATGGCTGTACAATCTTCTCGACAATATAGGTGAAAGGGTACATGATAATTGGGCAAACCTAGAGCAGGAGCGGATGACAGCAATACCTTTAACATTTCATATGCGGCGCACATGGACTCGTCCCAGATCAGCGTATCTGGTGCGTCCTGTCTTGTAGCCTTACGCAAAACATTGTCATAGTGGGAGCAATCAGGAATCCAGTGTCTGCAGAAATTGACCATACCTAGAAAGCTCATCATGTCTGTTTTGCTGGTGGGCTGGGCCAGCTGTGAAAGAGCTTCTAAACGAGAGGTGGAGACATGCCTCTCACCTGGGGAAAGCGTGAAACCCAGGTATGTGACCTCTGGCTGGCAATACTGCAATTTTGACAAGGAAACCTTATGTCCCTCTTGTACCAGGTGCACGAGCAGGGCTCACGTATCCTGCTTACATGCATCTGCATCTGGGCTACAGAGCAACAAGTCATCCGCATACTGCAATAGGACTAAACCAGACGGCGGCGCCCACTCTTTGAGGGTCTCACGGAGAGCTCTGCAATAAGCGGATGCGCTGTCAACGAAACCCTGCGGCAATCTTTCCCAGCAGAATTGCGCTCCTTCAAATGTGAAGGCTAACAAGGGCTGTGTCTCCCTGTCCACTGGTATGGAGAAGAAGGCATTGGACAGGTCTATGACTGTGAACATTGTAGCTGTAGCAGGTATGGATGTGAGTAGGGAATGTACATCAGGAACAATTGGTGCTATGGGGATGATGACCTTGTTCAGGGCTCTGAAGTCTTGGGTGAAGCGAAAACCATCACCCTTGGGAACAGGATTTACAGGTGTGTTGTAGGGTGATACTATCGGTCTCAGGATACCAGCTTCTAGGAATCTATGGATGAATTCTCTAATGCCTTCTGTTTTAGCTGGTCCTAGAGGGTATTGTTTTTGGTATACTGGTCCTGCACCAGGTTTGAGTGTAGCTCTGAAAGGTGTACAGTCGATCAGACCTACATCGTATGAGTGTTCTGCCCATATGTTATGTGGTACGTCAATCAAGGCCTCAGGTATGGTCAGTGCAGGAAAATGTCGTGTTCCAGAGGTACGGTCTGGTTGTGTGGTTGTCTGGAAAAATGGATATGGTGATGTGATATCTAAGTCTCCTCGTGACCCACATGTAATCTGTATACCTAAGTCACCCAATACGTCACGTCCTAACAAATTCACTGGACAGGTGGGGAGTATGGAGAAACTCCCGTTTGGCAATTACATTCCCATCGTCATCCCATATGTGTAGGGGTGTGGTTCTTTTGGTTTCAGTCAAGACCCCATTGATTCCCATAGAAGGCTCAGCATCCTCCAGGTCACCAGTATACCAGTCACCCAATATGGTAGACGTGGTGGCCCCTGTATCAACCAAGAACGGGATTCACTGATCTTCCACTCGGATTTGGATGAGTGGGAGTTCAGTATGGGCGTAGGTGATCTGGACTAGGCTGAGGAAGTCTCCTTCCGGGCAGCCCTATTGTCTGTTTTGTGTTTGCCAGTCAATCTGATGTCTGGGTGGTCTGGATTGTGGATTTCTTGTGTCAATATGTTGTGCATGATAGGGGCTGGGCTGTCGTGGCGGGTACCCATCCTGCTGTCTCTCCGCCAGCTCTGGACATTGTGCACGGAAATGACCTATCTTCTTACAATAAAAACATGCATTATCTCGCTGCGCATCTTGCCCACCCCTTCTATCTCCTTGGTTATGATATCCTGATCTTCCTCTACCTCTGCCTCTACCTCTCTGCTGCTGTCCACTATTCCAACTTCCTCTATACTGTCCCTGAAACGCTAGCAACATACTTTTACCATCTTTGACATTCCTTTCAAAACACCCAGCTGCATCTTTGACCTGTAGAAAAATAGAAACATAGAAAAATGTCGGCAGATAAGAACCTTTCGGCCCATCTAGTCTGCCCAATTACATAGATACTTAACCTGGATTTATCTTTTGTTTAGGATAGCCTTATGCCTATCCCATGCTTGCTTAAATTCAATCACTGTTTTGGCCTCTACCACTTCAACTGGAAGGCTGTTCCATGTATCCACCACCCTCTCAGTAAAATAATGCTTCCTGATGTTACTTTTAAACCTTTGCCCCTCTAATCTAAGACTATGTCCTCTTGTTTTGCTACTTTGTTTCCTTTTAAATATACTCCCTTCCTCTACCTTGTGGATTCCCTTTACGTATTTAAATGTTTCTATCATATCTCCTCTGTCTCGTCTTTTTTGCAAGCGAAAGTGTTCTTTCTATGTCATCAGGTGATTGCGTAGGCCAATTATCAACCATTTGCTTCACCAATCTCTGCACGTCAGGCAACAGGTTATTCACCAGCGTCTGTACATACATTTCACCTGTTTCACCATCTCTTGTCAGACCACCATCTTCCTTCCAATTCGCACGGAAGCGTTTCACAAATTGCGTCACACTTTCATTCTTCTCCTGTTTACAAGCTAGGACAGCAGCCATTGACTTACGGTTACCATGCATCACAATCCATTCAGTTAACACTGATGTCCACATTTCATCTATCTTAATCTGTGTTCTCAAAGGGTATTCTGTGTAATTAGTTACTGCCACATCATTTAGTAATGGACACTGGTCCCATCTGAACCTTCCATCACCATCATATCCCATCACACCATTTATAATCATTCTATAGTCTTCTACAGTAAACCTAAGTCCTTTTGTAGCTGTTTTTAGGTACTGTACTGTGGCTGCAGGTAATTTCACCGGGTCTGGGGCTCCCTTAATTATGTCATTGATGACGGCCATATCTACGGGGACTATGATCATGTGTTCACCTGCAGACATGAAAGGCATCATTTCAGTATACTCTGTGTGTTCTTTCTTTGTCATGGCTGCTACCACTTGTTTATCTGGCTGGGGAAATGAGTTAGGGGGTACATGTTCTCGTGAGGGATATCTGGTTTGAAGGTTCCCAAACTGGTCAGTCAGTGGCTCAACCCCTTCTCCCTCTATGAACTCCTCCGTCCTTTTAATGCTTTTCTGTGCACCCCCTTGTGCTTGTGCCTGCGTGTATGCGTGTTCTAATGCTGCTTCCTCCTGTTCTATCTGACTTGGGTCTCTTGGTGCTTCTCTATCCCGTAGAAGGCCTAAAGCCTGTAGGGCTGAGGCCAGCACTTCTGGCTTTGTAGTGTGTGGGAACAAAGTCAATGGTGACGGGTACAGGGATACATATGCTGGTGGTACGGGTGTAGGTGCAGTAGGGATATATTTTATAGGTGCTTTCGTCCCAGGGGCATTATAGTATGGGGCTAACTCAAACCACACCTTACCACATTCCTTCATATACTTCCTGTCCCACTTGGGGTCTCCCGTGTACCAAGGGAAAGCATCTCTATCATTCAGACACAAACCTTTAATCATTTTAATATGCCAGTCATCCATTGCCCCTTGAACGGAAACGGGGCTATGGACATAAGGTTCAACGTCCAAGAGTTGAGGAGGTCCGTAAACGGAATTGTGTAATAAGAACCGGCAATACGACCTACGTATGCAAATGGACTCTCATCTGGAAGCGGCTTGGGATCCATTGGGGCATTTGTGCAATTGCCTGCAGACTTTGGCAGACTCTTACTGGTACGATACCGTATCTTCGGCTTCCCTCCTTTCAATGATCCATCCTGTAGTGCCTCGAAATCAGGCACCTTCACCTCATTCTCCCTTTGTTCCTTGGATCTGGAGTTACCCATCGTAACACCTGTGAGGAAACACTTCACAAACAAAGTCCACAAAAGCACAAAACAGTTCTTTTAGTTCTTATACAGCTATATAATCACAAACACACAAGCACAGAAAGCGACATACATCAGACACATACACATACACAGTTGCGTTGGTATCTTGGCCCATGCAATCCCCTCTCCCTTATGCAAACAACAGGCCCTCGCAGCGCGTGTGACTCGAACACACAGAAGAGAGTGTCTTATCTCCCAACTAACTATACTATCACTAAATACGAGCAGAAAAACAAATAAACCTGTGCGCACTTTGAAATACTTACTTTCGTGCTCCCGCAGCACCGATTAATCACTCTGGGCATACACCTTGCACCAGATAAAGCAACATGCTTCCAGTAGCACTTGCCACAACCACTACTAACCTGGATAGTGGGCCACGTAGTCGCTCAATACAAAGCGGCTCGAAACCTCAAACCTGGATACGTGATCCTACTGAGCAGGTAAAACAGTCAAAAAGGACTAGTTAACTTACCGAATCACAGGATCCCACTTCTGACACCAACTGTAAGTGATCTCCTGACACCTGTGACACATCTCCTTCATGTGTATTCAGAGCCACACGATCGAACGACCGGAGAAAGAATGACACGAACAAATAGATCTCGTGTTCAATCAGTCTATTGATTAATTCTCAGCATAGATCTTTTAAAGGATTCATAGGGGAGGGTACAGGAAAAAAGAGGGGAAGGATTGGGGAGGACACAGGGAGGTACAATATCGGGTGAGATGCAGCTCCCCAATCATCAACATACATGGCATGGCATAATGTATATCAAAGTATATTAATAGCTGGAGCTTAGATTATTCAGTAATGAATCCCGCCACCGCACATAGCTAGTTATCAATTAACATTGTCATGTCGCCCCGAACTCTTCTTCAGGAACAAATCAATACTTCTGTTGAATCTGCCGAGGTTAGTTGATGTTATGTAAATAATAGGATGAGCAGAGATGATCAAGGGACAGAACACGAATTAGCTGAAACAGAGGAATCAACATTAAAAGCAGGATCAGAAATATGAGCAAAAGGCCTACTTACAGAGAAGAGACCAGACCAGATTAATGGTCAATGTTAGTAGATACACAGAGGATAATCAGCAGCATCTGTCATTAGTAGAATTAATATCTAACAATGGGATTCAGGTCAGGTGATTGACTTGGCCATTGCATAACATTCCACTTCTGTCCCTTCAAAAACTCTTTGGTTGCTTTTGCAGTATGCTTTGGGTCATTGTCCATCTGCACTGTGAAGCGCCGTCCAATGAGTTCTGCAGCATTTGGCTGAATGTGAGCAGATAATATTGCCCGAAACACTTCAGAATTCATCCTGCTGCTTTTGTCAGCGTCACATCATCAATAAATACAAGAGAACCAGTTCCATTGGCAGCCATACATGCCCACGCCATGACACTACCACCACCATGCTTCACTGATGAGGTGGTATGCTTAGGATCGTGAGCAGTTCCTTTCCTTCTCCATACTCTTCTCTTCCCATCACTCTGGTACAAGTTGATCTTGGTCTCATCTGTCCATAGGATCTTGTTCCAGAACTGTGAAGACTTTGTTAGGTGTTGTTTGGCAAACTCTAATCTGACCTGTTTGAGGCTCACCAATGGTTTACATCTTGTGGTGAACCCTCTGTATTCACTCTGGTGAAGTCATCTCTTGATTGTTGACTTTGACACACATACACCTACCTCCTGGAGAGTGTTCTTGATCTGGCCAACTGTTGTGAAGGGTGTTTTCTCCACCAGGGAAAGAATTCTTCGGTCATCCACCACAGTTGTTTTTCGTGGTCTCCCGTGTCTTTTGGTATTGCTGAGCTGACCGGTGCGTTTTTTCTTTTTGAGAATGTTCCAAACAGTTGTTTTGGCCACGCCTAATGTTCTTGCTATCTCTCTGATGGGTTTGTTTTGTTTCTTCAGCCTAATGATGACTTGCTTCACTGATAGTGACAGCTCTTTGTATCTCATCTTGAGAGTTGACAGCAAGAGATTCCAAATGCAAATAGCACACTTGAAATGAACTCTGGGCCGTTTATCTGCACATTGCAATTGGGGTAATGAGGGAATATCACACACTGGCCATGGAACAGCTGAGAAGCCAATTGTCCCATTACTTTTGGTCCCCTTAACAAGTGGGAGGCACATCTGCAAACTGCTATAAGTCCTACACCGTTCACCTGAGTTGGATGTACATACCCTCAAATTAAAGCTGACAGTCTGCAGTTAAAGCACATTGTGTTTGTTTCATTCCAACTCCATTGTGGTGGTGTATAGAGCCAAAGATGTTACAATTGTGTCCATGTTCCAATATTTCTGGACCTGACTGTATATGGTGCAGATAGTGACTTGTCAGAGAAGGAACATAACCCTGAACGACAGAAACAATAGCCTAACTGGGCTGAAAACTGACAATAGATATATATTAGTGGTTACTTTAAAACTGGTACATATTGTGAAACAAACATAAAACACATATATTCGATTGTTTGGATATCCAATAACTATATGCCGATATCTCTAAAATAGAGGCACTTCGTAGGGAAACATGCACATATGTCTTGATTAATAGGCGTATAGAGTATAATTCAGAATAGGTGTTTGAGAAAGTATAGATGCTTCGGAATATTTGAATGCAGGTAGCAACCATTGACTGTTTAGGAGAGTCTGGTAGGGGTAAATTAATAATGTGGTTGGCTGTCGATAGTATTGGTGATTAGTGACAATTGGTCTACGATAATTCAGCCGTTACACCCTGGTTGTCAATTACTAAACCTTAAATTCAAAGAGGTATTTCTGAAGCTTTTATAGTGCAACGCATATGTATCATTAGTTTTAAATTTTTAGATAAAGCAACCTTAAAACATGATATCATACATCTGCTCAATTCTTCTCACGCATACAGAAAGAGCACTCGGAGATCGTAGGTGAATATTACACTGATATACAGCCAGTTAAGCTAGAATAGTGTCTACTTATTAAGACCTATAAAGAGGTGATATTCTATGACATGATCCATCAATACGGTACCTATTTAAGCTTCGGCAGTTCAGGCCGCCTGCTAAACACCAGAACATGGTCCAGTAATCGGTTGTAACACTCCAGATGAAAATTAACTTAGTTCGTAACATAGTTTGCTATAATACCATCAGGATAAAGATTCAGTCAATGCATCAGACAAGGTTTGCTGAAGATTCAGACGTCTATAAGGTATACAGAATGAGACAAGTAAACGTTCTGCTTGTTAGAACCTACAATGAAACGACATTCTATAGAGAAGTATGTCTATCTATACCTCGGCGGTTCTTGCCGCCTACTTAACATCATATACTAGGATAAAGAACAAGGCAGTAGGAGAATTTCTGTTAAAATAGGAGCATGTTCACTCCAAAAGGCTTACTCAACGCGTTTCGCCGTTTATCACGGCTTCATCAGGAGTAAAAGCTCCTCTCCCATCCCACCGATATTTATAGTGTTCCCCATAAAGTTAAGTGTCTCGCATTCGTGTGAGAGATTTTTGCCGGTTCCAGGTGTCATGTGAACATTTCATGGAGTGCGGGTGTGAGCCCAATATGCAATGAGCCATGAGAGGCAGGTTGCGGGGTAAAACAAGATATTTATTTAAAATAAACACAAATAGCAGAAGCAAATGGATAAGAGAAGCGACTCGAGGTATAGAAGAAAAGAGGGCAAGATGGGCAACTAACTAAAGTAGAGGAATGACATAGGAAAAAGGTTTGAAGAAAGAGATGGATGGCTAAGAGTAGTGGGAGAACTGAACCAAGAGGTAGAGGAGGAGGAGTGGGCGAGGCAGGCAAAGATCTAAAGCAGAGGGAAGATATAGGAAAAGGAAATGAATCAATAGGAGGTTGGCTGAGAATGATGAGAGTGGAAGCAGAGGTGAGAAACTAAAGATAGAGGGAGGCAAAGAGCAGAATGAAAAGGAGAAAAGGATTAAACAGGATGAAATAGGAGAGACAGGAGGAAACTGAATAAGTAATAACTACTGAAATACAAACAGAAATGAAAACAGATTAAGATAACTAGACGAGTCTGTGGCAAGATATACAGGTAAGAGGCTAGACAATAATCGTGGTCAGGTATCAGGCCGAGGTCGAGGTACACAGATAGCAGACTGTTAAAAGGTCCATAGCCAGGGGTCATACACATAAAGTCCAGATAGAGGGATGAACGGGAAGCAATGGATGGAGGTTACCGGTGAGGCAGAAGGAGTCCAGATGGGTAGCGGATCAGATGGGTCAGGAACTGATGGGTACTCGAATAGGGTTCTCAGATGACAGTCCAAAAGGTAGGCAGATAGGGGTTCAGGAACCAGGAGCTTTCTAGACATAGGTCTGTTTGGTTCTAAGTTCTGACTTCAATGAGGAAGTCCAAAACAGAGGGTGTGACCTCCTTTTAAGGAGGCCTCATTAACAGAGATTAGGTGAACCTGTAGTCTCTTTGTGTGCACAGGTTACAGACAAGTCCATAGGAACCTGTGTTAAGCATGGCTTAAAGGGGCTGCCAGGATTTAGAATATGTGATCCCTGACACCGGGGTTCCGTGTGCATCCACTGATGTCATTGGTAGTATTACAAAGAACGCTTCTTCCGTTGCTAGGATACCTGTTTTCGGCCTCTGTTATACTGGTTCGAGACAATTAAATACCTTTATAGATTGGACATAAGTGATGCTATAATATAACACATAGAAACATAGAAAAATGTTGGCAGATAAGAACCTTTCGGCCCATCTAGTCGCCCAATTACATGGATACTTTACCTGGATTTATCTTTTGTTTAGGATAGCCTTATGCCTATCCCATGCTTGCTTAAATTCAATTACTGTTTTGGCTTCTACCACTTCTACTGGAAGACTGTTCCATGTATCCACCACCCTCTCAGTAAAATAATGCTTCCTGATGTTACTTCTAAACCTTAGCCCCTCTAATCTAAGACTATGTCCTCTTGTTTTGCTACTTTGTTTCCTTTTAAATATACTCCCTTCCTCTACCTTGTGGATTCCCTTAAATACAGTGAAAATCAAAACCGCATCACGATTCTCAATCATTTGTCAATGGTTAAATTTGAATGGGAACCACATGAAAAGGAGGTAGGGTTAGGAGGATGAGGTGTAGTGAATAGACCAGATTTAATTGTCTATAGTTTGATTAGATAAACAGGGTGAAGGTGAAACCTTCGTTTAATCCATTTGGGTATAATGTATTTCATTTATAAATCCAAAAAGTTTCTCTCTTTTTCAAGATTTTGTCTAGATCTCCTTTTCGGGGACCCAGTTTAATTTGCTCAATGGCCAAATGTTTTCGATTAGTAATAGAACCACCATGTGATGCCTTTAGATGTCTTGCCACTGGTGTATCTTTTGGATATTTCACGGATCTAAGATGTTCTAGGATCCGTATTTTTAACGGGCAAATGGTCTTTCCGACATATTTAAGAGCGCATTCACAGATAAGTTGATATATCACGCCTTTTGTGTTTTGCAGTTGAAGAATTGCTGAATTGAGAAGCTCGATGATCCATCAAAATGTTTGACTATTTTGGATTCTTTCATTACATTTGGGCACGCGTTACAATTCCCACATCGATAGGTTCCTCTTAAATTGGAAGACAGCCAGGTTTTGGAGGGTTTTTTAGTCGTGCTGAAGTGACTATGTATTAATTTGTCGCCAATATTAACATTTCTTCTTGCTGTGATAGTGGGTCTCGAATCTAGCACTTCTTTCAAAGGTATATCTTCAATTAGGATGGGATAGAATCGTTCCAAATTTCTTTTGATAAAATCCCATCCTGTATCGTAATTTCTGATGAGTCTAATAATTTTATCTTCTTTCGTTTTGGTCTCTGACGTGTACGTTCGGTGTGTAATGCACGTTGTTATGTCGATTTAAGGATACGATTCGGGTATCCTTTTTGTTTAAACCGCAGTTGAAGTGATTTAGCTTTGTTTTTAAATTATTTAATGGTTGTACATGTTCTTCTGAGTCTCAGATATCGCCCTGTTTGTATACCTCTCTCAAGGGGTGGTAACTTGACCATGTTAGGAAGCTGTTAGTGACAGTAGGTTTTCTGAATAGAGTTATTAATACTTTATTTTCTTCTGTTTTATTAATTGTTAGGTCTAGGAAGTTAAGAGTGGTTTCATTTACTTCACTGGTGAAGAAAGAGCAGATTGAAAGTATTCTGGTTGAGATATTTGACAAACTCGGGGGCGTGTCCGGACCGCTGAGCTTAATGGCTGCCTGTTAGCTGGGCTCTCCAGGGACTCTCACCTTTCAGCAGCACAGCTTCATTTTAAAGCGACATGGGCAAGCACAAAAGGCTCACCCAAGCCCCTGGAACCCCAGAGGAACGCCACAGCCCACCTCACAGTGGGATTCGTGGCTATTTTCCACCGCATTCGGGAGCACAGGTTCCGCAGGGGGAATCCAAGATGGCGGCCGGGCCGGCTACACACGAGGGGCCTAAGATGGCGGCCGCTACTACACCACCAGCGCCACACTCCCCAGCTTCACCCGGCGGCAGCTGGGAACCGCCGCCAGATGTCCTGCAGATTATGCGGGCCCTGCCAACCAGAGATGATCTCGCAGCGGCCACCAGAGAACTGCACCATTCCCTCTCAGGGGAAATACAGCAGGTGAGACAAGATGTTCTAGGCCTCACCCAGCGTATAGTGGCGGTGGAGGGGGTACACCAGGCACAGGCGGACGCTATTCAGGCCCACTCCACACAGTTAACCCTGCATCACACTTTACTTCAAACTCTCACCAGACAACTTGAAGATCTCGAAAACAGGGGCAGGCGTAATAACATTAGAATACGAGGCCTGCCTGAAAACGAACGCGATTCGGATGATCTACACGCATCCCTCACCAACCTATTTAATTTTCTACTGCAAAAAGCGCCGGATGCTGTAGTGGAAATGGAGCGCTGGCATCGCGCCCTAAGATCCCGGGGCCCCCCAGGCAGCCCCCCTCGTGACGTCATTTGCTGTCTCTTACGGTTTAGCGTCAAGGAGGCTATCATGGCTGGGGCCAGGAATAAGTCGGCCTTACGATTTGAAGGAGCGAAAGTGGAACTCTTTCAAGATGTATCCTTACTCACTTTACATTCTAGGAGGGCACTTAAACCCCTAACATCGGCCCTACAACAAGCGGGATTACAATATCGGTGGATCTACCCGGCAGGATTACAAGTACGCACCCTCAAGGCCCAGTTACGGTGCGTGGTGGTGACGAACTGCCTGAATTTCTCTCCACGCTGAATCTACCACCCGATACTATCTTGGAATGGCCTGACCCAATACGGTTTCTCACTTCTGCTACGCAGAGGCCTCAACGGGTCCCCCGACAGCGCAGAACACCACGTGGCCGCCGCTGACGGACGTTTCGCACAGTTCGATTCACAGGAGGCTTGAGGATTGCACGTCGTCCTTCTGTTTCATGGCACAATCGTGGAGAGAACATCTAATGGCAGGTTTGAATACCCCGCGCTATTGTTCGTACAGCTCTGGTGGAGCGAGGTACATTATGTAGACACTGCGTGTGGTGTCCTTCGTTGCCTCTGGCTGCCATTGAGACATCTGCGGTTTCGGGGATGGATGGCTCCCCCTCTACGTGTTCTTTGCATACAAGTCCTGCCACGGAGAGGAGGCTATCTGACGGCCCCAGCGGACCTGCGCTGTGGTCTTTGCAAATTTTGGAGAACGTCATACGCCGAATATATATCTGCTCCTTTGCTCTCCCTTTCCCGCATTTTTCGCCTGGAACGGCTGTGTGGTTTTTATTGCACCATTAACAGTACTTCTCAACAAGACACAATAATTATGGTCGTTCGACAGCGGGTGAGATTCGCCTGGAGACTCTGGTTTTGTAATTTGTAAATTTTTTCTTCTCTTTTATTGCAGATTATTGTTGCGCTTATATTACTCTCATGTCAGGATACGTTCCCCTGGGGTATTAGCCCACTCCGGAAGGAGTTGTTTAGGCGGGGCATCTCTCCGCTTCGCTCTGAGCGTCGCCTGGGATTTACACCCCGCTTTGGGCACACGCTCGCGGTATTTTGTTCAGGTTTAATTGTTTTCTTTTTGTATTCACCCCCCTCCTTCCCTTACCCCGTTCCCCCTTGGTACACCCACTTCGGGTTCTTGTATAAGGGTTAACTATCATGGCATACCAGCACAGACCATTGCTCATACGCTCTATTAACGCTGGAGGATTGAACATACCTGCTAAGAGACATATTGCTTTACGGGACTTTGCTAAGGCTCAAGTCTCGGTGGCTCTTATTCAGGAGACACATTTTTTGTGTGACAAGGCACCGGCACTCCCGAAGCGCTTCATACCCTCTGGGGTTTTTTGGTAATTACAGGGAGGGTAAATCCCGAGGGGTGGCTGTTCTGTTTGCTAAGCATGTACCATTCCAATTGTTGGCCCACAAGGCGGATGATGAAGGCAGATATGTCATGGTCAAAGGCACTATTGGAGAACAGCTATACACCTTCGTTTCTATTTATCTCCCTAATCGCAGACAACACATAGCCCTTAAGAAGATCATGTCTGTGGTCGCTGACTTTCAGGACGGCAACCTGGTGGTGGGAGGTGATTTTAACCTTCCACTGGATCCTAAGCTTGATACCTCACGCGGGTCTACCTGTGTTCCGTTGTCGGTCATCTGCTCGACACGACTAACATTACTGGACTCCACCCTGACGGATTGCTGGAGGGCGTTACATCCCTCCACCAGGGACTATACGCACTACAGCTCTTTACACAAATCCTATTCCCGCATTGACCACATCTTTCTCCCATTCGCACAATCCCATCTTATTAGATACGCCTCAATTGGCTCACAGACATGGTCTGACCATTGCCCGGTAGATGTGGAACTCAACTCATGCTTGTACAGACCTAAGGCGTCCCATTGGCGACTGAATGAAACCCTGTTGTCTGACCAGTTGGTACTCTCCGGCCTAACGGAAGCAGTATCTCAGTACTTTACAGACAACTCAGTTCCTGACGTCACTCCTCCCTTGCTGTGGGAAGCCCATAAAGCCACAGCAAGGGGATATCTCATTAAACAAGGGGCTCGCATTAAGAGGGAGCGCATAGCACGACAGGAGGATTTGACGGCCCAGATCCGCATATTGGAAGCCTCTCATAAAGCCACGAGCTCTGAGGAGGACTATGTGCGGCTCTCGGCGCTTAGAGCAGATTTAAACTCACTGCTAAATATTAAAGCTCAGAGGTCCTTTACACACTATAAACATCTATTTTTTGAACACGGCAACAGATGTGGCAGACTGCTAGCCAGAGTTCTACGCAAAAAACGCAGTTCAACTTACATTTCTAAAATCACGGACAGGTTGGGGGGAAACACTCTCTGCCTTCCTCCATGCTGGAAGTGTTTCGTTCCCATTTTCATACACTATATAATCTAGACAAGACGACACCACCTACATCCACCTTGACACATAAGATTGAGACGTATCTGCAATCCCATGTTAAACGCAAATTATCGATAGCGAACAGACAACTTATAGAAGCCCCTATTACGGATGAGGAACTTCGCATGGCCATTACTGACACCCCCACGGGTAAGGCTCCAGGCCCTGATGGCTTGTCGCTTTTATATTACAAAAAACTTCTAGAAACGTTGATACCACAATGGTTATCTGCATTCAACTCCCTCACGCAGGGTGGGTGCCTCCACCCGCCACACTTACAGCCACGGTCACCCTACTCCCAAAACCAGGAAAGGACCTGGATCAATGCAGTGATTACAGACCTATATCGCTGCTTAATCAGGATGTCAAGCTGTTTGCCAAGGTGCTGGCCACCCGACTTAAGCCGTTCATCCCTGGTTTGGTGCATGCGGATCAGACGGGCTTCATTCCTGGGAGGGAGGCGAAGGATAGTACTGTCAGGGCAGTGAACTTAATACACGGTTCACCACGTCTAACCACTGCTCCTTTTCTGCTCTTGTCCACTGACTGTGACAAAGCTTTCGACCGGGTACGCTGGGATTTCCTATTTCGAACTCTGTCACATATGGGACTGGGGGAGAATATGATTCTCTGGATCCGGGCATTGTACACGCATCCTTCAGCCCGCATTAATGTTAATGGGGTCCTGTCTGACTCATTCCCCATTTCAAATGGTACCAGACAGGGTTGTCCCCTCTCGCCTCTCCTGTTCGCGTTATCTCTTGAACCCTTTTTACAAGCAGTCAGGGACGCACCGGATATAGCCGGATTGTGGGTGGGTAATACTGAACATCGGCTGGCTGCATATGCCGATGATTTATTATTTTTTGTGCGCTCCCCTAAGGTCACCCTGCCTACTTTGCTGCGTATGTTTGCCGACTATGGAACTCTGAGTAATTTAAAATTGAATATGGATAAGTCCGAAATCATGCCTGTCCTCATTCCCCCTAAAGAGGCGCTAGCTCTGCAATCTTCGTTCCCCTTTAAGTGGTGCCAGGGCCAACTTAAATATCTGGGCACTTTTTTGACCCCGGACACTAATGACCTTTACCGAGCTAATTTCCAACCACTTTTAGCCTCTCTTGAACTAGATTTACGCAGATGGTCTCTCCCGCATATATCGTGGTTCGGTCGCATTAATACTATAAAAATGTCAGTTTTACCCAGGATATTGTATCTGTTTCAGACACTGCCTATTAGCTTACCACGACTCTTTTTTAAACGACTGAACTCCATGTTCCGCACGTTCGTGTGGAATGGTAAAGCGCCTCGAGTTAAGCTTAATCTGTTGACTACACCTCGCTCCATGGGCGGCATGTCCATGCCACACATTTGGCACTACTACTGCGCGACTCATATGCAACGCCTAGTGGAATGGGGCAAAAACACATCACCTAAATTGTGGGTGGGAATTGAAAAACGGTTTGCGGGCGATAACTTAGCTGTCTTGCCATGGATGCCTCGAAATTTGGCAAGCCCCCTACACTATGCGCTCCCAACTACATTGGCCACGCTTTCCGTCTGGCGCTCCCTGCAGACTAAGCTACCGGTGGCTCCTTATCCCTCCCATTGATGCCACTGCAACATCTACCGGTATTCTCTAGGCACCTCATCCCTACGGCACCTACAGCAGACCCCCCCTCCCCGCTCCCGCGTCATTTCCTAACGGCTGGCGCTCAGGTGGCGGAAGATCAACTACCATATAGCCGCCCATTAGGATTTCTGGGTAAATTCCACCTCCATCGGCTCATATCCTACCTGGGCTCGCTGGCACCGCTAGATAAATATTGTAGACCCCTCACGATATTTGAAACCATCTCGCATCGAGGGACAACTCCCCCACACAGTATATCACTTTTCTATGGCCTCCTCCAATCACTTTCTACACCTCCGACTCAGTTCTGTGGCAAATGGGAAGCCTCCTTCCGTATCACTTTAAAGGATGAGGACTGGTCTAAGATCTACACCCTTGCTCACTGTTGCACCCCCTCCACTAGGATACAGGAAGTCAATTATAAAATATTATATAGATGGTACCGCACACCGGACAGATTAAGTCACTTCTCAGGCGGGGGTGGAGATCTGTGCTGGAGATGCAGTGCGCCACACGCGGACCACTACACATCTGGTGGTCATGTCCGAAAGTGCAGTTATTCTGGGAACGTATACATGAATACGTGTGTAAGCTGGTGGAGCCCTCTCCTCCATTCACGCCGGAATTTTATCTGTTACACCACACATCTTGCAGCATCTCAGGCTATAAAAAATCTATCATTCCATGTCTGTTACATGCTGCACGGCTCACGATCCCCAGATTTTGGAAACAAGATATCACCCCCCCACTTTCGGTATGGTTTGATGAAATGGAGTGCATTCGGGGGGTAGATGAACTCACTTTTCGTGCCCGAGATCGCTACGCGGAGTATTCTGCAAAATGGTATTATTGGCTATCAGATATACGCAGAATCACATGAACCCTTTACAACTCTTGCATTGTGTCGTCAGCCGTGGGAACTCTGTTTTGTGTTTATACCCTGAGTCCTTATGGCTCTCCTTCCCTGTATTATTGTCTCACCCCTCTTTAAAGTTATAACTTTCATAGGTATCATTACTTTGACCTGGGTGACTTTGGCCCTCTTTCATTGTTGGCCTGCTATTTGTTATATGCCTGGTAACGTGACGCGCAATGTTTTCCTTGCATTTCTGTAATATGCCTTATTTTGAATAAACTTGAATATGCAAAAAAAAAAAGATATTTGACAAACTCTTGAAATGTCTCTGCAGAATGAAGTCCAGATGATCATCACGTCATCGATATATCTCTTCCAGCAATGTATAAATTGATTAAATTGAGAAATTGATTCTTCCCAATATCCTAGGTTCAAGTTAGCATATGTCGAATATATGTTTTTAATATGTTTGTTTCACGATATGTACCAGTTTTAATCTAATAAAGTAACTATATATATATATAATCTATTGTCAGTTTTCAGCCTAGTTAGGCTATTGTTTTTATTCACATTTTGCCCTGTAGTCGTTCAATAATGAAATTAATCCTCAAAAATACAATTTGCCTAATAATTGTGCACAAAAAGTAACTGTAACCCTAATCCTTACACAAACAGAACCAGTAAACCTAAACCTAACAGGCACCCAACCCTAGACCTAAGCCAACAGTCTGACCTTTTAACTGCATGTCAACCTCAATCTATACTTTCCAATAACACTACCCATTACCTAGACCTAAAAACAGTCCCATAAGACTAAGTAACAGTCACCCAACCCTAGACCTAAGCCTAACAGTCACCCAACCCTAGACCTAAGCCTAACAGTCACCCAACCCTAGACCTAAGCCTAACAGTCACCCAACCCTAGACCTAAGCCTAACAGTCACCCACAACTAGACCTAAGCTAACAGTCCCAACCCTAGACCTAAAGCCTAACAGTCACCCAACCCTAGACCTAACCCGAACAGTCACCCCACCCTAACAGTCGCCCAACTCTAGACCTAACCCAACAGTCACCCAACCCTAACTGTCACCCAACTCTAGACCCAACCCTAACAGTCACCCAACCCTAGACCTAAGCCTAGCTCTTGCCATGAATCTGACCCCAACTAACACGTCAGTGTATAGAGGGGGTATGGAGGAGTTAACGATTGAGATGTAGAGGGTTTACGACCACCAACCCTTCTAGATTGTGAGTTCCCATGGGTATAGGGCCCTTGTTTCCTCATAGACTGGTGTGTCAAATGTTGTTCAGTCTCAGTGTATTGTAACCCTGTCTATATTGTGCCCATTGTTCAGCGCTGCGGAATATGCTGGCGCTATATAAATAAAGAATAGTAATAATAATATACGAGCTATAAATATATGCGCACCTTCAAAACTTTGGGAATTTTCCAAAATTTTCAGATTTGTCCAAAAGTCTACAAATTCCAAAAACCTGAAAATTTTGGATTTCGGAATTTGCCAAAACATAACGAAGCAAAATTCTGGTCCGAGCACATGTTTACTGTCGGTCTGTCCAACATTTTATTGGCTTTGACAGTTTTTACAGAAGGTTCATGGCTTTACCGAGATGAAATCTCGTCAGCCAGACTTTAACGTTCAAATGACGCAAACAAGCTCACCCTCAGTGTTATTCAGAGAAAGGTGAAACTCAGGAGAACTGGCAGGAGAAGAGCACAATATGACCAAATAGTCGATTTGGAAAGTGAGATAGATGGGAGGATTTTTCTGATTTAGTAATTTTGACCTAGAATTTTCACTTCTCCAATCATTCTCCTGAGGTTCACCTTTCTTTGAATAGACCCTATGGTTTTTGGCCATCTGAAGAGGCTTTTCACACAAGGGCCAGTACTCATCCAGTAACTGTGGTCGACTTGTTTCATTGAAATGGACATATGTGCGACAGCCCTGAGGGTCATTCTCTGCTATCAGTTTTGGGAAACACCTCCGGAAAAAGCCAACAAGCCGCCGGACGGGTAAAAAAACAACTGCAAGTGTCAGAATTGAAACGCTGTTTGCAAAAACACTACTAAACGAAAATGTCTGGAATTTACATATATGATCCTATAAATGATAATAAAAAGGGCCGTTACAGAAAAGTGAAAATCTGATATTAAAAACATAAAAATAATAAAATAATTGGAATTTTTTTTGCCTAAAAGATCCTAAAAAAAAAAACAACAATAAAAAGACTTTCTGCTACAGATTAAAATAATAAATGGTTTATTAGATATTGCACAAAAACTGAATATTTTTAACATTGAAACCTATGGGATTCGCCTGATTAAACCTGTCGAATGAAACCACTGAACATCAGGGCATTTCACTGACATTTCTCTGCTGTTCAATGTGAATAGATTAACCATTGCTTCTTTATGGGGGATTTCACTGGCGTCGAACAGGTGCCGTACCTGCTGGTAGTCCGCCACAATTTGGCGAACTGCCAGCTCTCTAAATAGCCGAATGGCCCGACATGTCACCGTATGGGGAAATTCAGTGTTCAGTGCCTTTTCGGGGCCAGATTGTCTCTCACTGAATAACCCCTTGTAGTGTGTGAGTTTATTGATCCCCTCTCCTATTTCTCATTCTGTAACCCACTCCCTTTTAAAAAATGGAATAAACTTCATATTATACAAAATATAAAGGAATCATTAAAACGGGGATTAATTTGCAGGACAAATTGTAACTTTGCCTCTATATCAGGCCTCAAAATTTCCAATCGCCTGCTCGCATTTGAAAAGTGGAATTTAAGTGAGTGGGAATGCAGACGCAGGCAGCACGATAAATTATTTTCTGCTGCCTGCGCTGCATATTCTGGTGGCAGCCGTGTATTTTTAGGCCCAGCCACTGGCTGGGGAATCCAAGACTGGAGCCAGCCGGTGGCCCCCTCTGACGTCAGAGAGAGCGTGCTGGACGTCTGCCCTGTCTTGAAGGTTCACATCTGGTCCCTCGCTCTGCTCACGCTGGGGTCTGATTTCTGGCTATGCCTGTATTTGGGGTCTGATTTCTGGCTATGCCTGTATTTGGGGTCTGATTTCTGGCTATGCCTGTATTTGGGGTCTGATTTCTGGCTATGCCTGTATTTGGGGTCTGATTTCTGGCTATGCCTGTATTTGGGGTCTGATTTCTGGCTATGCCTGTATTTGGGGTCTGATTTCTGGGAAGTAAACCGTTTAGACATTTTGCTGCAGATTAAAATAATATTTGTTTAGGCAAAAAATATTTAATAGCTTTTTTTTTTTTCTGTAACAGACCTTTTTTATTATTATTCATAGGACCTTATGTTATTTGTAGTAATTTTTGTGCGGTCATTTTTGCGAACACCTTTAAAAAGTTGCCCTTTTTTTTAACCTTTGTTCGGTGGCTTGTTGACATTTTCCAGTGGTTGATCGTTGGCTTTTTTCAGATCGATTCAGTTTTTTTTCTGCGTTTTGTTATACTGATTCGGCAGCTTGTTCCCTGCACTTCAGAGACCACAGGGTCGTTGAATCAGCTGAAGTGCGGGGGATGGGAAAGGTACTCTCTGATTAACCCTGTTAGTATTTGCAGTCAGTCTCTGGGATTTCAGTTCTTTCTCTTCTCTCTTTGTTGTTGTTTCGGCAGGATCACTGAAAGATGGATTAGAAAATATAACGCTTCACCGAAGAGTTATCCATCGAACGATAACCCAGGACATGCCCCACGAGAGTGCGTCACTCCCTTCCTCCCATGCTTCTTCAATGAAGCTTTGATAGACATCTCTACCGTATTTGGCTACACATACTCTAACCTAAATCAATCGGAGCCGGCAGAGGAGCCATCGGTCAATGGTTATTACTGGCCTGTCAATTATGGAGGTTGTCGTCCTGGAATAAAGTTATGTGAATGGATGACTAAGGGGCCAAGAGAAGATTTTCCTGACTGGTACATCGACCTTCAGCGTGACCCAGATTCCTTAGCTGACATTTTCAGAAAGGATTCCTGTGGTCACCGTGAAGCCACGACTCATGGTTCTCTTCATGGTGAAGCCTGATGATGGCCTCCACAATGGACGCGCTGTTGGTTTCCTGATTGTCTCCAATACAGCAGTCCTTACCATGCTGACAGCTACGGCTTCACGTAACTTTACTGATTGAAACATAATGATGATGGTCTTAGATTGGTGATAATAAGTTAATGGAACATGCTGGAATATGTGCTATTAAAGCTGAAAATAAATCTGCGTATACTTATCAAATAATAGAAACACATGTTATCTCTGTAACTCACATGCGGGACCTTATGGGAAAGTCTCCACCTTGTGGGCGCAAATAAAAACAACGCAACGATTAAGTTGCAGAATGAAAAGGGATGCTGCAATTTAGCTGCTGCAGAACGGAATGAATCGCGTCATTTCGTAGAGGTGATCAAATTCAATGCCCACGCGTTTTCACGTCAGTTATGTGACCACGGCCATACTGGTTTCATGGTTACGGGGTACTTTTAGGGATAGTGTTACAATATACGCCCACAGCTAAAAACACGATGGGTGATACTCAGCAATGTATATAAAGTGTAGTGTGTCTATACCCAAACATACATATACCTACATATCCACACAAACAAAACTCTATATGAAATAAACGGCACCTATCGAGGTCTGAAATAATATAAACAAAACGCATCATATTGCAACACGTAAATATGTTTCACAAAGTGAGAGATACAGCGCAGGCTCTATATTCTGTGAGATGCCTCTCCTGGGGTGGGTGACCCCTATCCACGTCACACGCGGAGGTCTCCTATACATGGAAAAGGGGAGACAGCGGTGGAGAATTGTGTGGACTTGTCATCCGGTTTAAACAATAAATAACGTGTTTATACTCCCTTCACCCAGAGCCGCATAGCGTGATCTTAAAGGGGTTATTCAGAGAGAGACAAAATGTCACCGAGCAGTGAATTTCCCCGTACGGTGACATTTTGATCTTATATATAAATTCCAGACGTTTTCATTCAGTATTTCTTTTTGCAAACAGCCGTTCAGTTTTGAAACTTTCAGGCGTACTGTTTTTTTTTTACCCCGTTCATCGGCTTGTCGGCTTTTTCTGGCGGCTGCTCTGCGCTGTATTCGGTGGCTTGTTGGCTTTTTTCAGCTTGTTCGGCGTGGTTTTTCCGGCGGTTCCAGCAGGTTTTCTATGCACTCTGGGGACCCTGCGGTGAATGCTGAATACACCGCACGGTGGGGAACATTGATTCCCCGAAGAGCAGGGAACGAGAGAGCACCAAAATATCAGCGACATCTCTGAATAAGCCCTTTAGTCCCGCTGGGATTCATGCACATATACCATAGTTCCTGCTCGTGACAAAACCCATCAGAACTCGCAGTCCCCCACCTCCCAAAATAAATTTCACATCCAGGTGCCCAGAATCCTAAGTGACTATTGCATATAAACCATTATATGTAGGGTTAATACAATTTAGGGCAATGATGGGAAACCATGGCAACCCAGATGTTTTGGAACTACATATCCCATGACACAAACTCGCACTTTTGGCTAGCTAAGCATCATGGGACATGTAGTTCCAAAGCATCTGAGGTGCCTAACAGTGTAAATTTTGTCGACTAATAATAATTATCGTCTTACTTTTTGTAACTAAAATAAAAACATTATGAAGACTAAAACTATGATGCAAGACCATGACAATTCCGTTGGCTGATAAAAACTGGACTAAAAATGTTAAGGAAGGACTATTTAGGAAGCGATCCAATCAGAGCTAATTTCAAGAAAGAGAAAACCAATACATGGTCAGTGGACCGATAACACGCACAATGACAATACAGCTTTTTATATATGTTAGAGTTACACTGTTTGAAAGAATGAGGAATGTCACATGCGCAGTGTAACGTGGGGGGTCCCTGTACCCACGTTCAGATTGCTCCCCTCACCGTCAGTATACCGCAGGAGTACTGCTTCTTACCCAGAACCAAGTGAAACACAGGAGATCCTTGCAGGTTGAAACTCAGAGACTGGCTTTATTTTCACTTTACAATAGGAAAAACCACACACACAGGGTGAAGGTACAGAAACAATGGAAACACGCCCAGCATTGAAACAAAGGGTTAGAAGTCAGATAACAATGATCTGGGTGAAGCTTGTTGCTGGGGGGTGAGGGGTGATAGAAGCATGTCAAAACAAAGGAGAAGAACAGCGCAGTAAAAACAGTTACAGTTATACCACAGGAGACTCTACAATAAATACATAAGGGAATATTAATATAAAACGCAGACATCAGGGAATAGGGCACAGACAACAAAAACACCCTGCATTTAAAATTGTCAATACCGGGTGACTTTAACAAAGGAAAGAGCAGGGAAACAATATGAAATGTCAGGCCCGCACCTCTTAGAGTCCAAAGTGACGCACGACACACGCGGCATTATACCCAATGCACAGCGAATTACTGGGCTTAGGTGAAAAAAGACAGCTCATACTTATGTTTATTTGTCAGACTTTGTTTTATTTATGATATAGTCATGTTGCACACCATGCGTTCACACAATAATACCATATAATAACAGGTTAAAATGTTTCTCAAGGAGCATTGAAGCCAGTCGACTAAAACAATTCAGACAACTAAAATATGACCATGCTAAATAAAAGAGAAATCCAGGGAAAGTATCCATGGAATTGGGGAGACTAGACAGGCCGGAAGATAAGAACCTATGTTTCCATACGGCATAAAACTATATGCCATTTTAATCAGAAGACTAGGACTAAAACAAACTTAACATTGCTGCCAAACAGATGTTTTATTATTACTGTAAGGTTGGGTGCTTTGTAGGGAAACCTCAGTACAGCATTATGCAGGGACATGTGACACATGCAGGGGCCAATCAAAAGCCTTCTATATACAGAGTCAACTTTCAATACCGAGACACAGAACTTTCACATTAGGGTTTAAAGAATCACTTAAACACATTGTTTGTAAAAACACCTGCACAAGATATTCTTTATTATTTAATTAGACTTTTCCTTATCATCTCTAGCTATCTATCCATTATTAAGAGTATGTCCTCAATATCCCAATGTAAAATCAAATAGCCTCACCTTGCACTATCACTCCCACATTCCCAGGTATCTACTACCCGCTTTAGATCACGGTCACTGCCCCCACTGGGAAGCTATGTCATGTATCTGTGAGGTACAAGTTGTGGCGGTGCGGACACAAAATCATTCAAATCCAATTACAGTTTATGATCCGCTGTTCCAGATGTTATAAGCGGCATTACAACAAACCCGAACTAAGGGGAAACTGAACCATGACCCTTAGTGAAGTGACGCATAGAAAGAAAATGCTTGCTGTAGACAGGATTACTTTGTGCTGGATCTCCAGGTCTCCAGCAGGTGGTGTAAGTGTGAGTTTTGCTGCGGAGCAGGAGGGGAGCCGCAGCACTGCTATGTAAAAAAATCCTTAGGAGATCTGGATTTGGCCTCAAATAAATCAATAATAAAGCCAGGAACACCTTCTCTATCCATAAATCAGTATAGAAGGGATTGTAAGATGGCGGCTAGGCTATGGCCTAATGTAAAGATATTTTATATATTTTGTATAAATTCTGGGATCTCAGCCGAACCCTCTGTATTATGAAGGATTAATAATACTAGAACTAAAACCAAAGAGAACAAAGGGTTAACATCCCCAAAAATAGAAATACAATCACTGGATCTGTCAAACTTTAACCCAGGAATCAATACAATACACTCCAAACACAACATGGAGCGGCTCGGTGAAAGCGGCAGTGAAGGTGTATAAATGTCTGACCGGGTCACACAGCTCATAAAAGGACAAACGTCCGGCCTCATAGTCCAGCAATATCCCTAATCTACATGAGGAGGAGAAGTGAGGTAACTGGAATCCTTTACTGTCATGTCTCACGGAATACTGATTTTTATACCGGCTCCTCCCCAAACCCCAGGACTTGTTATTATTCCCAGTCACTGACTGACCTCCTCTCCTCTCTATACTGGGATAGGTCATCCCGACCACCCACTCCCCTGATTCACTGACCTCCACTTCCCAGTAATGTCGCCCTGAGGAGAAACTCCTGGAGCTTAAAACCTGAGGATACTGAAATCTCTCTGATGTTTCTGGGCGACTCTGCTTTTTTTCTGACCTGGAAACAGTTTTCAGATCCCCTGATACAGACACATAATTACCAGCCGTGTTTACATCCAGTAACATGTCTGACGCCGTGTTTACATCCAGTAACATGTCTGGAACCTCCATTACACGGTGCCGTCTCGCTGCTCCGGTCACAATCCCAGCTAGGCCTGAGTGTAAGATCACGGAGATCAGACCCACATCTAGATCTCCTACATCATGGACCTTTATATCATGTCTCTCTGTGTCCTCCTCAGCATCACAATAGACGACTCTGTCCGATTCCCGTCGCTGTAAGACAGTTACTGGGTCTGTCATGTAACACAGACCCTCAATGTCGCCAATCTTTCTGGACAGCTCCTCCTTCTTTATTTCCAGCTGCCGGATTAGATCTGAGACTCGGAGTGAGACCTGCTCTTCCTGCCTGGAGATCTCACTCAGGACTCGCTTCTCAAGGGCTTCCAGCTGTTCCCTGATGTCCCTAATCAGGGCAGTGACGTCCTCTGTTACCCAGACACTTTTTCTTGCACTTGTCTCCTGAGCTCCTCCAGGGTCTGGACTCTTTTCTCGGCCTCCTCTCTGTGTGAGGTCAGTTTCTGCAGAATATTTCTCAGGGTCTCCTTCTTCTTCTCAGCGGCCTCACTCAGAGTCTCCACCTGGTGTCCCCTGTGCTCTCTGGACAGGCTGCAGGACACACAGATACAGACCGTGTCCTCACAGCAGTAATATTCCAGGACCTTCTTGTGGACGGAGCATTTCCTGTTCCCCAGTGTAGTAGTGGGTTCAGTTAAGACGTGCTCTGGTGACTTGCTGTGGACCCTCAGGTGGTTTTCACACAGAGAAGCTTCACACATCAGACATGTTTTCACAGCCGGTACCGGAGACTGAATGCAGTAAGTACAGGGGATCACGGCCTCCTCCTGCTCTGGGTGAGCTGATCGGAATCTCTCTGCGATGTTCCGCAGTTTCCTGTTCTTCTCCAGAGCCGGACGCTCCTGAAACTCTGCTCTGCACTCAGGACACTTATAGATTCCTGATCCGTCCTGTGTGTCCAGCACATCCCCAATGCAGGTCCTGCAGAAGCTGTGTCCACACGGCAGGGTCACAGGGTCTGTATAAATGTTCAGGCAGATGGAGCAGCTCAGCTCGTCTCTCAGATCAGCAGACGCCATCGCTGGAAACACAAACAGAAAGTGAAACTGAACTTTACTCCTTTCTCAGAAAGCAGTGGGTGGTTTGATCACATTCCTCACACAGGGAGGCGGTGTACTGACATTCCACAATGCTGCCGTTCAGAGGGTCTGAAAAAATACACTGAGGAGGAATCCAAAGGAAATTATTTGTCATTCCAAGATGGACATAAGCAAAAGGGAGAGAGATGCATTTCTTTCAAAAAGCTCCCCTCAGCCCACACCCTGCTGTCTGAGCTCATGGTAGAGTACAGGGAAAGTAAGGTGTGACGAAGGTATCCTCTGATTACTATAGTGTCCTTTACACCCACACAGGGGCGGATCCAGGGGGGGCAATGGGGCAATTGCCCCCCCCTGAGAAAATCGCCGCCGCCGGCCACTTTTCTCCCTACGAGCTGCCACCGGCATGCAGCTTGGCTGCTCGCCTGGGATGGGAACTAGGGATGAGCGGTTCGGGTTCGACGGTTCGGGGTTCGACCCGAACTTGGCCTGTTCGATGAGATCGCGAACACCGAACATTTCCGGGTGTTCGCCGCATGTTCGACCACAATGGACCACAATGCATTTTCCCACTGGCCTGAAGCTCGTAATTGGCTACAGCCTTGCACCTGACCACAGGTCTGGTACAAGACTGGTTCAACACTATGCCAATCACGGCTCAGAGTCCTGATTGGGCAAATTTTGCCCAATCATGGGCTCACAGAACTAAGTCCCGCAGCACATTATATAAGGTTTCCACGCGCCGATTCTGCACGCATTTCAGAGGAAATTTCAAAGAAGATAGTTGTGTGTGTTGTTACTGTCGGTCTGCCACGCTACTGGGGGGGTCTGGGGGGGTCTCATTTCTACCAAATATCAGGGAATTTAGGTGATGTGTGTCTTGTCACTGTGCCAGCAAGTCTTTTTGGGGGTCACTAATTTCTTTAAAACATTTGTGAATTGAGGTGATCTGTGTCTTGTCACACAGCCAGTACCACGCAGTATTTTGGGGCTCACTAATTTCTACAAAACATTTGGGAATTTTTTTTATGAGAAAGGATTTTACCAGGAAGGATACATTAACCCCTTCCCGACCGCTGACGTACCCTGTACGTCCTGTGTTCGGGTCTCCCTTAGACCCGATGACGTACAGGGTACGTCAGCGGCGCCAAATCCCCCTCCCGCCCGATACTCACCTCCCTCGTCGGATTTACATGGGCAGGCGAGGCTGATGACGTCGCCACGCTGCGTGGTGACGTCATCAGAAGGTGCCCCCATGTGTTTCAATGGAGGGGAGGGGGGCTCCTTCGGAGCCCTCTATCTCCCCAACCATTGAAGCTAGGGAGATGCCGTTTGCACCGCTGGAGAGGGGAGAGCCTCCCCTTTCCAGCGGTGTATGGCATTAACCATTTCGCCGCCGGATCACGTTGCGGCGCCAATTGGCGCCAAAACGTGATTCAAACCTGGAGGGGGGCTGACATCTTAGATGTCAGCCAAGCCTCCAGGTCCCCCCCCACCCACTGACAACCTCACCATATGTGTGAGGATGTCAGTGGGCCAGTTAACCCTCTAGCTGCCATGTAGAGATAAGGGGATCCTAAGGATCCCTTTATCTCCCGATCCATGGCAGCTAGATGGTCATATTTGACATCATTTGAAAGGCCTGATTATGGCCTTTCAAATTATACCAAACATGACCAGGTTTGGTTTTAAAAAAAAATGTAAAAAAAAAACTAAATAAAAAAAAAAATTTAATAAAATAAAAAAATGTTTTTTTTTTTAAAGTTTTTTTTGTCTGGGGGGAGTTTAATTAAATAGGACCTAGGCTGTCATCTAAAAATAATTAGCACAAAATGGTCAGAATGAGCGCAGCGCACATAGGTGAACTGGCTCAGCAGTGAAAGGGTTAAAAGGTAAAAACATGTAAAAATTAGGTATTTCTATTCTCGGGATAAAATTTGGAAACTATTTAGCCGGGGTCTTTATTGGTGGTTATAGCTTTAGGGGATTAAATTACGAAAAAGTGTGTTTTTAACATTTTTTTCATCATATTTCATATTTTTTTTATATTAAATTATTGGATATGATGGAAATAATGGTATTTCTAGAAAGTCCATTTAATGGCGGGAAAAAGGGTGTATAATATGTGTGGGTTGAATAAACGAGTAAGAGGAAAATTTGATCTAAACACGAGCAGCGCAGAAACGTAAAAACAGCAGCGGTCACTAAAGGACGGATTTGTGTAAAACCGCCCGGTCACTAAGGGGTTAAGATTTCTCTTGTTTTCAAGTATGTCCTGGGTGGCGAGTATGTACCGTTAGGTGTCTTGCCAAGGACATTTACTGGAGAGGTTGATCGCTGGGATCGAACCCATGACTCCACAGGCTCTCTCCATGCAGAGCAGTGACATAGAAACATAGAAACATAGAAAAATGTCGGCAGATAAGAACCTTTCGGCCCATCTAGTCTGCCCAATTACATGGATACTTTACCTGGATTTATCTTTTGTTTAGGATAGCCTTATGCCTATCCCATGCCTGCTTAAATTCAATTACTGTTTTGGCCTCTACCACTTCTACTGGAAGACTGTTCCATGTATCCACCACCCTCTCAGTAAAATAATGCTTCCTGATGTTACTTTTAAACCTTTGCCCCTCTAATCTAAGACTATGTCCTCTTGTTTTGCTATTTTGTTTCCTTTTAAATATACTCCCTTCCTCTACCTTGTGGATTCCCTTTACGTATTTAAATGTTTCTATCATATCTCCTCTGTCTCGTCTTTTTTCCAAGCTGTACATGTTAAGATCATTAAGCCTTTCCTGGTAACTTTTCTCCTTCAAGCCGTACACCATTTTAGTAGCCCTTCTCTGAACTCTCTCTAAGATGTCTATATCCTTCTGGAGATACGGTCTCCAGTACTGCACACAGTACTCCAAGTGAGGTCTCACCAGTGCTCTGTACAGTGGCATGAGCACTTCCCTTTTCCTACTGCTAATACCTCTCCCTACACAACCAAGCATTCTGCCAGCATTTCCTGCTGCTCTATTACATTGACTACTTACCCTTAGATCCTCTGCAATAATAACCCCTAAATCCCTTTCCTCAGATGTTGAGATTAGGACTGTATCAAATATTCTATATTCAGCCCTTGGGTTTTTACGTCCCAGGTGCATTATCTTGCACTTATCCACATTAAAACTCAATTGCCACAACTCCGACCATTTTTTTAGTTTACCTAAATCATTTGTCATTTGGCTGATCCCTCCAGGAACGTCAACCCTGTTGCAAATCTTTGTGTCATCAGCAAAAAGACATACTTTTCCATTAATACCTTCTGCAATATCACTAATATAAATATTAAAGAGAATGGGTCCAAGTACTGACCCCTGAGGTACCCCACTGGTAACAAGACCTTGTGCCGAATAAACTCCATTTACCACAACCCTCTGTTGTCTGTCACTCAGCCACTGCCTAATCCAGTCAACAATATTGGAATCTAAACTCAAAGATTGCAATTTATTGATAAGCCTTCTATGCGGAACAGTATCAAAAGCCTTACTGAAATCTAAATAAGCAATGTCTACTGCACCACCTGTGTCTATTATTTTTGTTACCCAATCAAAAAAATCAATAAGATTAGTTTGGCATGATCTCCCTGAGGTAAACCCATGTTGTTTCTGATCCTGTAATCTATGTGTTTTTAGATGTTCAACAATCCTTTCCTTTAACATGGTTTCCATTAATTTCCCCACTACTGACGTAAGACTAACTGGCCTATAGTTCCCCGATTCCTCCCTACTACCCTTCTTGTAAATGGGCACAACATTTGCTAATTTCCAGTCTTCTGGGACGACTCCCGTTAACAAGGATTGGTTAAATAAATCTGTTAATGGTTTTGCTATTACATCACTGAGCTCTTTTAATAATTTAGGGTGGATCCCATCAGGCCCCATTGACTTTTTTGTCTTTACTTTAGACAGCTGCTGTAGAACCTCCTCCTCTGTAAACTGATATGTAAATGTCTCTTTAGTGTTCTCTCCTAACTGAGGTCCCTTTCCTTCCTTTTCTTCTGCAAAGACTGAACAAAAATATTCATTGAGGCAGTCAGCGAGACCTTTATCCTCTTCTACATACCTTCCTTCCTTTGTTTTTAATCTAACTAATCCTTGTTTTACTTTTCTTTTCTCGTTTATGTATCTAAAAAAGGTTTTGTCCCCCTTTTTTACTGACTGAGCTATTTTCTCTTCTGCGTGGGCTTTGGAAGCTCTTATAAATTGCTTTGCCTCTTTCTGCCTAATCTTATAGGTGGCACGTCCCTCCTTTCGTTTATGGTGGTTACTAGATAAAGCAGAAAGAATCGGGAGACGGCACTCCCATGGCGTAACTCTGTGCGTATATTTGGAAAATTGAAATAAAGTTAGTCACACTCACCGAGTATAGAGCCTCTCAATACCAGGCTCAAGGAATACCGCCTTGGGTTCTCTTAAGGTGGAGGCCCAAACCCCTTTGGTGTAGCAGCAGTTGATCCAGATGTCCAAAAAAGTAGGGAGATGGAGAAAAAGTGGCGAATGCAAGATATAAAATAATAAATTTATTGGAAATAATAAAATAAAAATAAATATTTATTATAAATAAAATAATATAACTTGTCCAGGATTTTATTATTTCCAATAAATTTATTATTTTATATCTTGCATTCGCCACTTTTTCTCCATCTCCCTACTTTTTTGGACATCTGGATCAACTGCTGCTACACCAAAGGGGTTTGGGCCTCCACCTTAAGAGAACCCAAGGCGGTATTCCTTGAGCCTGGTATTGAGAGGCTCTATACTCGGTGAGTGTGACTAACTTTATTTCAATTTTCCAAATATACGCACAGAGTTACGCCATGGGAGTGCCGTCTCCCGATTCTTTCTGCTTTATCTAGTAACCACCATAAACGAAAGGAGGGACGTGCCACCCTATATTTGGCCGCAAGTTATCTTCCTTGAGCCTGGATTCCCTTAGGCTCCAATAAATGTGAGTGGTACATCGATTCTATTGAATTACTCCATTTTTAGTACGACCATCTGCACTATTATTGCTTTTATGTTTTATTCCTTTTGAGGGACACCTTAAAGAGAAGATCTGGTATACATACCACAGAGAAGATTGACACACTTGTCTTCTATCAACAACACTCTTTTGAGTATTGAATTGCTGCACTTTTGAATACTCATTTGCACTAATTGACCTATATTCGTATTTTTTGCACATTTTTACCCTTTTCCATTTGGCATTTTTAAAGGACACTTTTATTTATTTCTAACTTTACATTTTATTCAATATTAATCAGTTGTCTATCAATCAACTGTTCACTATTGCTATACCATTTATGCGCCGTATGGTGTTGTTTATCTCTTTGTCTTAGTCTTGACACATATTTTGGTTGTTTTTTATGTGTTTTTACCATACCTTAGGCTGCACTTAACTATTTATTAGTGATCCACATAGCACTTTAATCAATTTTCTGAACCAATAAGCGCCCACACTGTATAGTGTATATCCGTATACACATTTTCTAATCTAATCTTATAGGTTTGCCTATCTTCTTCACTCTGAGTTGTTTTATAATTATTGAATGATATCTTTTTGTTCTTCACTATTTTGGCCACTTCTGCAGAGTACCACAGTGGTTTCTTCCCTTTTTTGTTTTTGCTAACAAGCCGAATGCAATTTCCTGTGGCCTTCAATAATGCTTCCTTTAAATAATCCCATTTCTCCTGGACTCCCTTTAAACTCCTCCAGTCTGATAATGACTCCTTCACACAAAATCTCATTTTAGAAAAATCTGTTTTTTTAAAGTCTAAAACTTTCGTTCTTGTGTGGTGCGGCTCCATCCCTGTTGTTATATTAAACCATACTGACTGGTGATCACTAGATCCCAAATTTTCACCTACAACAACGTCTGATACCAAACCTCCATTTGTGAGTATTAAATCCAATATGGCCTCTTTACGGGTCGGCTCCTCAACTACTTGTGTTAGAGATAATCCCAGTAGGGAGTTTAGAATATTTGTACTCCTGGTGCACCCAGCTGTTTTGGTTTTCCAGTTCACATCAGGAAGATTAAAGTCCCCCATGATAATAACTTCCCCCTTCATTGCCATTTTGGCTATTTCCTCAACCAGCAGATTATCTAGTTCTTCTGCTTGTCCAGGGGGTCTATAGATCACACCTACACGAGCTACTGTATGATTGCCAAATGTTAGCGTAACCCAAACTGACTCTATGTTCACCTCGCTCACTTTTATTTGGTTCGTTTTTATGTTGTTTTTCACATACAGGGCCACTCCTCCTCCTTTCCTACCTTCTCTGTCTTTTCTATATAAAGTGTACCCCGGAATTGTTATGTCCCAGTTATTTTTCTCACTGAACCATGTCTCAGTAACCGCCACTAAATCTACTTTTTCAGCTGCCATCATTGCCTCTAGTTCATTGATTTTATTGACTAAACTGCGAGCATTTGTAGACACGACTCTGAGCTTGTCATTTTTACATCACATGTTGCTTGCACCCTCTGATTTAGTTTTGGGGGACAATCGGGCAGATTGTTTTTTACCCTTTTGTCCCCCCTCCTAGTTTAAATATTTCTTTGCGAAACCTTTGAACTTCTCACTGAGAACATATGTTCCCCTATGAGTAAGATGCAAACCATCTTTTTATACAGTTCCTTTCTGCTCCAATTAGAGCTATCATGGGACACAAAGCCAAATCCTTGCTCCCGACACCATTCCCGAAGCCACAAATTGAATTCCCTATTGCACATCTGCCTATCTTGAATGTTATGCACAGGCAAAACTTCAGAGAATGACACAGTGGATGCAATCTGCTGTATTTCACCTCCAAGAACACAAAAAATCTTCCTTAATCTCCGAAACCTCATTGCTAGCCAAGTCATTTGTCCCTAGATGGACTAGAACGTCCACTTCCCCTTGTTGCTTTGCTTGTTTGACAATATTGAGAATACGTCTCTTGTCTCTACGAGCAGTAGCCCCAGGAAGACATCTCACCAAACCACTACTCTCCAGCTCAACACCTCTTATGATAGAATCACCCAGCAACAATTGCCTTCTATCAAGTCCCACCTTTTCATTTTTGTCCTTGGTTGCAGTGCTGCATACCTTAGGCATAGTGGATGGTGGTTCCTCAACTATGGTGTCTGAGCCTACATCCGTCTTATCACTACACTCTGAAAGTGCCTCAAAAGAATTAAGAAGAGCCACAGATTGTGGGACATGCCTTCTATCCACAACTCTAAGTCTACCAGATCCTACAGTAGTCCATCTGCCGCTCCTAGGAGGCCTCTGTGGCAGTGGCTTAGTAACAATCATAGCCTGAGTTTCTCTAACAGATAATTTACAAATCTCAGACTTCAAACAGGCAATTTCCTGCTGCAATAAAGAGAGCTGCCTACATATCAGGCACACTCCAAACCTCCAAAAATTGGATCTAAAAACAAATGCATGACAGCTCTTACACTGGACCAAGCCTGCCATTATAAAAGAATGGATTTAAAACCAGCAAAGCTTACCTTTTTGTAGGTTTTCTACCTCCTGTCTAACCTCAGACTACCTCCAGAGTATCTCCAGAAGATCTCCTGTAAGTGCTCACTTAGAAGGCTTCCCAAGCTCAATTGGGTGACATTACCTCTACTCCACCCAGCCGGCAATTTGGGTATTTTGGGTCTCACTAATTTCTACAAAACATTTGTGAATTGAGGTAATCTGTCTCTTGTCACACAACCAGTACCACGCATTATTTTGGGGCTCACTAATTTCTACAAAACATTTGTGAATTGAGGTGATCTGTGTCTCGTCACACAACCAGTACCACGCTGTATTTCGGGGCTCACTAATTTCTACAAAACATTTGTGAATTGAGGTGATCTGTCTCTTATCACACAACCAGTTACCACGCATTATTTTGGCTCACTAATTTCTACAAAACATTTGTGAATTGAGGTGATCTGTGTCTCGTCACACATCCAGTACCACGCTGTATTTCGGGGCTCACTAATTTCTACAAAACATTTGTGAATTGAGGCGATCTGTCTCTTGACACTGGCTGCCAGCTATCAGTGTGTCTCACTGAGTTATACCAGAGTTCTTTAAATCTTTATACCAGAGTTGAATCAGAGTTCTGTATATATTAATCTATATATCACTCACCATGTCTGAAAGAACAAAAAGGACAGGCAGACGCTCCCAGACACAGATAAGAGGGCAAGCAGCCCCTGTGTCGGGAGGCTGTGCCTCTGGTCGTGGTGGACGTGGTGCATCCTCTGCAGGGGCACGCTTGTCCTTTCTAACTGGTGCTGGCCGTCTTAAGCAGCAACATACAGAGGACTTGGTGGATTGGCTAACCGGTACATTCTCATCCTCCGAGTCCTCTGCCAGCCAGGCATCTAGTGCTTTACAGTCCACCTCAGCTGCCAAAGCATCTAATGCAGCCTCCATGTCCACAGCTACTCCTGCCGTAGCCTCGCTATCACACACGGAGGAGTCAGCTGAATTGTTTGACTACAATGACAGTGACATACTGCTTGAGGATGCGCAGCAAGTACAGTGCTCGGATTCAATCTCTGAGGTTGAGGAAGGGAGTATAATCAACCTAGAGGAAGGGGGTGCCAGTGATGACACACAAATAACTGGCACTCATGCTGCCCCAGCAGCTGCAGCATACTGCCAAGTTGGCTCCAGTGACGAGGAGATAGGGGGTGATGATGAAAATGATGATAAGGTCACTGACTCCACCTGGGTGCCAGATCGAACAGAGGAATTAAGTGAGGAAGAGGGGGAGGAGGAGGCACAGCAAACACGAGGCACAACATCCTCTGTGGCCAACCGTAGCACTAGCCAGTCCAAGGCATTACATGTCAGAGCTGCTCCGGTGCAGAGTGCTGTTGTCTCAAAGAACACATGCAGGAACTCTGTTGTCTGGGAGTTCTATAAGAAATGTGCAGTAGAGCGCAGCGTTGCTATTTGTAATCTATGTCAGATGAGGCTTTACGTGGGAAAGATACCGGACACTTGGGTACCACGTGCTTGAGGCGACATATGAATAAGTGCCACACATCCCGTTGGCGCAAAACTTTGCATAGGTCCTCCTCCTCCTCCTCATCTACCCCCACTGTATGTCCTGCCATGTCATTGCCTACAACCTCCACCGACAGGGATGATGCTACAGTAATGGATGTACCAGGTCCTTCCTCACAATGTGACATCATCCCAGTAGCTGAAGATTTACGCAGTCAGATTACGTTGCCGCAGCTGCTGCAGCGAAAGAAAAAATATAGTCCCAATCATCCCCAAGCACAGCGTCTAAATGCCAGTTTAGCAAAATTACTCGCATTGCAGCTGCTGCCTTTCCAGCTGGTGGACTCTGCTCCCTTCCGTGAATTTGCTGAATGTGCTGTACCACAGTGGCAGGTTCCAAAACGCCATTACTTTTCACGCAAGGCCATTCCAGCACTATACCAGCACGTGGAAGACAATGTTATCGAGTCATTGGAAAAGACAATCAGCAGCAAGGTGCATGTGACTTTAGACACGTGGTCCAGCAAGCATGGACAGGGTCGTTACATTTCCTTCACGGCACACTGGGTAACTCTGATTGCAGCTGGGAGGGATCCAAGACGGGGCTCTGTGCTGGAGCTTGTTCATCCACCACGCCTCCAGAAAGCTGCTTGTATGAGGTCTGTCTGCTCCACCACCACCACCTCTTCCTCCTCCTCCTCCTCCTCCTGCTCTGTCTCTGGCAAAGTGGCAGTTAAACCCACGCCTGATAGGGTCTGCACAATGGCTCAAGCAAAAAGATGCCATACTGTGCTTGAGCTGGTTTGTTTAGGGGACAGGAGCCACACCGGGTCAGAAATTTTGTCAGCTCTGCAGGGGCAGGTGCAGAGATGGTTTACACCACGCCAGCTTGAGCTGGGAATGAGCGTCTGTGATAATGGCAGCAACCTTCTCTCCTCCCTACGCAAGGGTAAATTGACGCATGTACCATGCCTAGCACACGTCCTAAATCTGGTGGTACAGCGTTTCCTAACCAAGTACCCAGGGCTGCCAGAGCTTCTCATCCAGGCCAGAAAAGTCTGCAGCCACTTCAGACGGTCATTCCCAGCAAGCGTTCGCCTGGCAGAAAATCAAAGAGAGTTCCACCTTCCCACAAACCGTCTGATCTGTGACATGCCCACCAGGTGGAACTCAACATTAGCAATGCTGCAGCGTCTGCACAAGCAGCAGAGGGCCATCAATGAGTACCTGTGTGAGTATGGCACAAGGACAGGTTAAGGTCAACTTGATTTTTTTTCCCCCGCAGTGGCTGATGATCAAGGATGCCTGCACTGTACTGTCACCATTTGAGGAGGCAACGAGGATGGTGAGCAGGGACAGTGCATGCATCAGTGACACAATTCCTTTAGTGTTCCTGCTGGAGCACACTCTGCGGGGAATTATAGATGTGGCTCTAGAGGCAGAGCAGCGGGAGGAAGAGGAAGCCTTCCCTAGCTCTCAAGGCCCCAGTCTTTCCGCAGACAGCATTCCAGCGGGTCCTACTCAGATCAGACAGGAGGAGGATGAGGAGGAGGAGGAATATTTAAGTAGTGGGGGCATTGAAGGTGGGGATTCCTCAAGGGAGGGTTTTGTTTTCTGTGCCCAGAAACAGAAGGGCTAGTGTGGGGCTGGGAGGAGGAAGTGCACGATACGGTCATCCTCATTGACCAGGAAGACTCGGAAGCTAATGCCACCTCCAACCTACGCTGCATGGGCTCCCTAATGATGCAAAGCCTGCTAAAGGACCCCAGGATTCGTGCTATCAAGGAGAGGGATCATTACTGGTTGGCAACCCTTCTTGATCCACGATACAAGGGGAAAGTTGCAGAGCTCATCCTGCCCGCACAGAGGGAGCACAGGATGAAAAAACTTGAGGACGCTCTAAAGCGGCACTTGTGTAACACCTTTCCAGGCACTGGTAGATTACCAAGTGCTGACACACGTGCTTCTGAGGCTGCGGGTGATCAGAGGAATAGTGGTGAAGGCCAGGGCCGCTTGACTGATGCTTTTTTAATTTTTTTAAGTCCTCGACGCCCAGGGACGTCAAATGTAGGCACCCATTGCCAGCGTCTTCACCATATGGTGCAGGACTACCTAGGGGCAAGGGCAGACCTGGATACCTTTCCAGCAGATGATCCACTGGCTTACTGGGTGTTGAGATTGGATCACTGGCCAGAACTTAGCCAATATGCTATGCAGCTACTAGGTTGCACTTCATCTAGCGTGCTTTCCGAAAGGACGGTCAGTGCCGCTGGAAGTTTTGTCACAGACAAAAGAGTGCATCTGTCCACCGACTCTGTAGACCGGCTGACATTTATAAAAATGAATCAGTCCTGGATCAGCAGCTATCAATCCCCTGATGCCGAAGTAACGGAATAGATCGGGTATGTCTTCTGCATGCACAAAACCTCAAGCACTGAACTCTTCCACAATACCACAAAAGGGTTACGGTGTGAATTCACTTGCTGCCATGAAAGGCACAATATTTGGCTGCACTGACGTCTGTGCCAGATTTATATCATTTTAATTTTTTGAACAGCAGGGTCCAACCCTGCACTCTTCCACAATACCACAGAGGGGTTACTGTATGATGATACTTCCTGGCCTGGCATTAAAAGCACAATATCTGGGTGCACTAACGCCCATTACCAGATCAAAAACTTTTCAATATAGGACCGCAAGGTCCACCTCTGCATTCTTCCACAATACCACAGAGGGGTTACTGTATGATGATACTTGCTGGCCTGGCAGTCTTGCACCAAAGGCAGAATATCTGGGTGCACTGACGCCTTGACCAGAATCATATCTTTTCAATATAGGACCACATGGTCCACCCCTGCACTCTTCCACAATACCACAGAGGGGTTACTGTATGATGATACTTCCTGGCCTGGCATTATGGCAGTAAAGGCACAATATCTGGGTGCACTGACGCCTTGACCAGAATCATATCTTTTCAATATAGGACCACATGGTCCACCCCTGCATTCTTCCACAATACCACAGAGGGGTTACTGTATGATAGTAGTTGCAGGCCTGGCACCAAAAGCACAATATTTGGGTGCACTGCCACTGACGCCTGTATCAGATTCATATCCTCAGAGGGGTTACGGTGTGACTGCACTGTTGGGGACGCTAAAGGACCAATTTTAAAGCACCTATTGTTACTTTCATCCAAAGCCTGCATATATTTCACAATAATTTAGCCAAAAAAATCAGTAAACTTTTTCTGCGTGTACGAAAATGTCTCCTCTTTTCATACAGACTGCGCCCCAAGCAGTTGTTTATGGATAGATTAAAGGAAAAGCATTTACCGTCATATGAAACGTCATTTTTTTGTTTTTAAGTGTTTCTATACATCCTAGAAATCCGCCACTTCACGGGCAGGTTATGGGGACCTCTTAGGCACGATATTTGAAGGAATTTTTGGTTTTTATTTTTAACCCTTATTTCATGGAAAACTCACTGTCCCTTTAAAAACGTTTTTTTTTTACTTTTTGTTCTTGTTTCCTGTCCCCCAGGGCACTTTCTGGACCCCCATACACCTTTTATGGCAAATATCTAGCATATATGCCCTCTTGGAGGGCACTCTAAAAACCGAATTTTCAGCCCCATTGAATTGCATTGGGTTCGAGTTCGGGTTCGGACCCGAACAAATGGGAAGTTCGGGTTTGGGCTCGAACCGAACTCGGGGAGTGTTCGGCTCATCCCTAATGGGAACCACCTGACCAGCGCACAAGAATGGAGTTCACGTGAACTCTGCAATCTCACGAGAATGCAGCTGCGCTGGTCAGGTGGTTCCCATGCCTGCTGCCGCTCGTAGGGAGAAGAATGGCTGGCAGGTACTCGAAGCAGCTGCAGAAGGGCCTGGCAGCAGAGGAGGTGAGAGCTGGGACAAATATATCCATGTGAGCTGGGGGCAAATATATATCCATGTAAGCTGGGTGCAAATATACCCATGTGAGCTGGGGCAAATATACCCATGTGAGCTGGGGCAAATATATCCATGTGAGCTGGGGGAAAATATTTCCATGAGAGCTGGGGACAAATATATCCATGTGAGCTGGGGGCAATATATCCATGTGAGCTGGGGGCAATATATCCATGTGAGCTGAGGGCAAATATATCCATGTGAGCTGGGGACAATATATATAGCCATGTGAGCTGGGGCAATATATCCATGTGAGCTGGGGGCAATATATCCATGTGAGCTGAGGGCAAATATATCCATGTGAGCTGAGGGCAAATATATCCATGAGAGCTGGGGGCAACATATATATCCATGTGAGCTGGGGGCAAATATATTCATGTGAGCTGGGGACAATATATATAGCCATGTGAGCTGGGGCAATATATCCATGTGAGCTGGGGGCAATAAATCCATGTGAGCTGGGTGCAAATATATCCATGAGAGCTGGGGGCAATATATATATATCCATGTGAGCTGGGGGCAAATATATCCATGTGAGCTGGGGGCAATATATATATCCATGTGAGCTGGGGGGCAATATATATATCCATGTGAGCTGGGGCAAATATACCCATGTGAGCTGGAGGCAATATATCCATGTGAGCTGGGGGCAATATATCCATGTGAGCTGAGGGCAAATATATCCATGTGAGGTGGGGCAAATATATCCATGTGAGCTGGGGGCAATATATCCATGTGAGCTGAGGACAAATATATCCATGTGAGCTGGGGGCAACATATATATCCATGTGAGCTGGGGGCAAATATATCCATGTGAGCTGGGGGCAATATATATATCCATGTGAGCTGGGGCAAATATACCCATGTGAGCTGGAGGCAATATATCCATGTGAGCTGGGGGCAATATATCCATGTGAGCTGAGGGCAAATATATCCATGTGAGGTGGGGCAAATATATCCATGTGAGCCGGGGGCAAATATATCTGCCTGTGACTGCGAACCGAACAACAGCTCTTGGCCAAAACTGGTAGAATTTCCCCTCCAAACTGTCACATCCATGGCCCCCGCAGCGCTCCCTGGGGGTCAGGGCACCAGGTGGCATCGCTGGCTAGCCTGTTGCCAGTAGTAAGGGCTGGCAAAATGGCATCTGAGGGGGCGGAGCCAAGCATAAGTCCAAGGAGCCATCAGCCTTTAAAAGAGGCTGAAAGAAGGTGCTCCTTGGACTGTCGTGGTGTCTAGTTTGGTGGAGTCTTGTTCCTGATATTTTCTGATTAATCTGTTGCTGACCCGTTTCTGTTCGAGGACCCTGATCACGTTTCGACCCGGCTATCCCTTCTGACTACTCTCTTGATTATCCCATGTGTACTTTTGCCTGGTACTTCTCGTTCTTGTGTATGTGTTGCCTTTATGGTTCTTGTCTCTCTTGTTCATGTTTATGTTCAGCCTTATGATTCATGTCTTATGTTCGTTTAACTGGTTGTGAGTCCTAATCGCAAGGCATCCAGTTCTGCGTGCTTCCAGAGTCCAGTTGAAGTCCTGCCCTGCTTCTTGTATAATATATACATTGTCTGTCCGTCTGTATCTGTGCTATCTTTGTGGAGTAACAGTATCCAAGCTCTGCTTGAAGGCCTCCCTGCAGGCTGGTATACACAGATTCCTCACTGTATGTCCTTATCTAGAAGTGTGTTGCACTAAGCAGTATTTTGGTCCAGAAACCAATTGAGCTTAGTTGCTTTGTTAGGTCTGTCCTCGACTATCTTGCCTATCCTGTTTTGTATCACGTTTATGTTTTTGTTCAAGTATCACTGTATCTGTTCTCTTTGGAGTATTTGTGTTTGCACTGAGTGGTCAGTTGGCCTTGAAGCCAATTGAGCTTAGTTGCCCTTTCAGGTCTGTCCCGTTACTCCCTGGCTTGGGAGATCAGATTACAGCCGTTCTTAGTCTTTTGTCTTTAGAAATCTGTCCTGAAGGATCCAAATACGCTTTCTGAGGTGAGTGCTATAGCCCACCGTTACACAAACCTGTGCCTGGATCCACCCCTGCTCCCACAAGGACATCAATGGAGAAGCTGCTGACAGGTTTCTGTCAGGTTTCATATAGACCATCAGTCCTCCGGCGAGGAATCGGATCGATACCACACTGCTGCTGAAGGTGCTGCACTCTGCGGTCAAATCTTTCAGGAAACTCAGAACCCTGGGTAGTGACAATTTCTCAGCTATATGTAGCGGGGCCTGAACCTGTATGAGTTAATGATAGCAAAGGAAATAGCAAAGATTTTACTGATACTTTATTATGATGTCATATAACAGTTTTCCAAGTACAATACAGTGAGATAATGCTTTTAAGACAGCTTCTTTAAATTACGATCTGGAGTCTGAAAACGTGTGATAGACACTAAAAAGAATGGCCATTACAAACAGAACGCAGGGAGATAATACCCCTCCCAGTGATGTGGATAGAATAACAGAAGGGTCCTTAATCCAACCTTGGTGTAAACCTACCAGAGCCATTATAGAGCCCTATTCCATAGTTGTCGGTAAAAGGCAGATGCTAATGCAAATAATTTTGCACCTGCCGTTAAAAATTACCGTCTCCCCATTACTGACCATATTCAAAAGCTGGCGCAGGTTTTGGCACTCAAGCAGTCAAGTTGTCGGCGTGAGACGGCATCTTTACTTCAAGATGTTAACTTTTCGTCTCCATGCACTAACAGGGGATACTCGCGCAGCTTTTGCTGTTTTCTTTCCAGTATCCAAATGGTAGACTCTCTGCCTTAACATCCTGTCCCAGGCTGACCTCTATCGTTTAGGCCAGTGGTTCCCAACCATGGTCCTCAAGTACCCCTAAGGCTAATGTCAGATGAACACAGTCTGAGCGCACTCTGCGTGCGTGCAGAACGGACGGACGTACTGACGGAAGATACTGTAGACACCACTCGGTCCGTGTTTTTTGACGGATGTAGAAAAAAAAGGGAAATATGGGAAACAAAATTCGTTTAAATTAAAAGACAGATACAGTCACCCAGACCAAAAAAAACAACTTCTGAGCGTCAACGTTATGGACGTCGCAAATGTGCTGCGCCTGACGTCGCATCATCACGCACACAGGACGCTACTCTGGGCGTCCATCGTAGTGCTGTTACGTTGAGGCCTACATCGCGTCCGTTGCCAGCTGCGTGGTGCGTGTGCACTTCGGTGCACACGTTCTTTGTGTGTTGGTCTCTATTGATCACAAATCAATGCTACTTTGGATGTTAAACTGTCTGGCGACACGGACGTGATGACTGCGTTTGTCTGACGCTAGCCTAACAGGTCAGGTTTTAGAGATATATGAAGCACAGCACAGGTGATATGATTTGCTGCTCAGTGATTGCAGCATTCAGTCTGCATTTTCCCATGGTGATCTGTAAAACCTGGCCTGTTGGGGGTACTTGAGGACCATGGTTGGGAACCACTGGTCTAGGCGATCTAAATAGCAGCTGCGATCACATCTCCCTGACTGTGATCGCGCTTCTCCGAGTTAGACACAGGGACCAGGCATTGAAAGTATTAGTGAGTATTAGAGAGTGTGGAGTCTAGCTGCTGAGAGAAGGGAGTAGTTTTGCTTGACTATTATTGTTACACTTATTACTCCATCACAATTTAGATTAACCCCTTCATTTCACATATACATCACTACACACACCTCCCCCATACCTGTCATTACTCATACCTTGCCTCCTCTTGTATCTATTGTGTCCCCCTTTCCCATGAATTCTGACTTGTCGTTTTTTTGTTTAACGTCTGTGATATGGAGTGTTAGGAAAGGAGAAGGTGGAGGGGGAAGTGCTGGTGGGGAGGAAGGGGAGGTTAGGAGGTGTAGAAGGTATGGATGTGCATTTCATGCCGTTCCGAATTTCATACGAAATTCACCATTTTCGTGGCTTCGGGAGCATTTCCAAAACGAAATATCGGCCGCCCGAAATCGCGATTCGATTTTTCAACGCAAACTAAATCATTTCGTTATAGGACCGGAGCGAAAAAAACAGGAAGCAAATGATACGAAATGGGAAAAAACGGAACAAAACTATCAAAAAAATAATTTTAATGTAGCATATGAATCCACACACTGCTGGGAAGCCCTTCTCTACTCTGCAGTATAATTTGTTTATTAAATATTTATTAAACTGTTTATTATTTTCAATTGCAGCAATAAGCCATTTCTTAAATTTATTTTTTAGGATTTTTTTGCATTTTTCTGGAATTTTTGGGTTAATCTTTAGGGTTCCTAAGTAATTATATATGTAATATAGCGAGGTGTGTTTTTTCTTTGCTGAACGGATATAGCTGGATTATCTTCTTACAGTCCTTATGCATTCAGCAATGAATTTGATACTGTCCATAGTACTAATGACACCATGTATTGTAACGAGCCTGCCGTTATCCATGGTCCTGAAATAGACTGATAGTGAAACATATTATCGACTACTGTCCATGGTTCTGACTCTGATCAATAAGAAAAAAAGTTTGTTTGCTGCAATTGAAAATAATAAACCGGGGGGCGGAGCTGACTGCCGATGGGTGAAGTCGCGTTCTGCAGAGCTCTCCTGATGTTACCCTTTTATCTTTGATTTAACGTGACCTACCATCGGCTGCAGTGGTTTACTTTGGCATGGGGAACCTGGGTCTACATACCGCCCTGCACTAACAAATCTTTGCTGACTCCTTGGTGCCGTTTGGGACGATTTGGTGCTTGCGGCCTACAGCGGGCGGCCATCTTAGACGTCTCCGTGAGGGACCTCCCGGCTCTTCACCTCTCCTGCCCCAGTCCTGCTGCAGACCCTGACCCCTTGAGAGTGGCACTCATGGATGGGTACCCTGACGATTCCCATCTCCTAACGAAGGGAGATATCTGGCGCATTATGGAGGAGTTCCGAGCGTGTTGGATGGCTGACTTCCGGGTTGTCAGAGATGTGATGGCGGAGGTGAGGTGTGGGCCTGAGTCTGAATGCGGAGAAACGGTACAGACAGCGGAATTACAGGACCCGCCGGAGCTGCGGGATTGCAGCGGAGCGGTGGCCCCATCCTGCACTGTGGAGGGACTGAGCGGGGGTGCGCTTGTTGGTTCATGGTCCCTGCATGTGATGACAGTACGCCCAGCTGCGATGGTGGATGGAGAGCAGTGCCCTGGGAGTGAGGACCGAGACGCTGGGGTGCTGTCGGAGGACACCTCGCCGCACGCGGAGCTCCGGTATGGGGCGGATGGCCGGTCACCCACGGCGCTGATTGTGGAGGCCCAGGGGTACTTACCAACCTGAGAGAGTCATCTGGGGTGCCGCTCTCTGCCTCTGGCGATTCCTGGCTGGCTCGGATGGTCGTGGACGACTGGTGCCTTTCAGTATGTGATGGAGACGGGTGTCTATTGTTCCTGGACGCTGGCTGAACTGGATGACCCTGCTATCGACCTCCTGGCTGCCGACATCTTTCCTATGAAGCTTGTTTCCCTAGAAGTATTCTCTCCCACTGACAACCCCCCCCCACGCACACCTTCTTGAGGACTCATGCTGATTTCTCCCCCCACCCCCCCCCCCCCGACACTCTTTGGCTGACTTTGCTTCCTCTGACCAGTACATGGTTTGGCGTGACGGCCCGGGGATTTGGCCACCTTTTTTTTTTTTTTTTTTTTTTTTTTTGGGGTGCGGGACGATAGGTTGCCCTGGGCGAGCCATTGGAGCGGATACCATGGCTCTGACTGCTTCCTCTGGCCCCAGGACGCCTGGCCCTGTGGTCTCTTCCATGGCCTCCAGTATCCTTGCGCGGTTACTGGAGTGAGCCAGGAATGCCACTTCTCTCCGGGCTGTCCCCCACCTTTCCCCTTATACCCCCCCTTTTTTTTTTTTTTTTTTTTTCGTGGCTGCCCCGTCCCATGTCTGTTTCACGACGAGACTACCTTCCTGGTCACCTATGTCGAGTGTCCTTCCTCATTCCCCCCCTCTAAAGTGGTTAACATTGTGGACCCTTGCAGTCTATTTTTGTTATTTTTGTTATTTTTATTTTTATTTACATTGATTTTCCTGCTGACTAGTCTACTGTGGCCCTGCGAGGCCTTTTTCTCTGTTGTACCGCTGACATGGTTACTAAATAAAAGTTTGAATACAAAAAAAAAAAAAAAAAAAAAAAAAAAAAGAAAATAATAAACCGTTTAAGAAACAGGGATTTTTTTAACATTGAAAACTATGGTGGAAAAAAGCACATCCCTAGTAGAAGGGGAGAGAGAGGTGTGTGGACAATTTGGCATATGGGCTGAGATGGAGAGGAGAGATGCGGGTGAGTTGAAGCATAGGGGTGATGGAGAGATTGGGAATAGAGGTGTGAGGGAGGGTAGTAGGGCCAGGCACAGTGAGCAAATAGCAGCTGCAGGGCAAGGGACACATCAGGCAGATAGGAGTCCCAGGGCTCCTCTAGAGGATGGGTTTGGGAGGAGAGGAACACCCCGGAGGAGAAAGAGGTGCCGAATGAGGCGTATCTACAGAGGGCACACTGGCTGGCTGATTTAAGCCTGTCTTGGTATCTATAAGGCTGATTCAGTATATCTCTGGGGCATGCTATGGGTAAACCCAAGTCGCAGGACCAAGAAGCCCTTCACCCAGGTTCTCTACCAGTCCTTGAGGTGAATGGATTTAGCAATGGTAAAAAACTTAACCTTTAAGGCAGGGACAGAAAAAAGGAAGGGAACACAAGTCCTTATATGGCCGGCAGTCTAGGACAGGAAAGATACCGAAAGGAGGGAATGAGAACAGGACCGGGCAAAGCCTGGCTACGGTTAACCAATACACATAGAAAAAAAGAGTAGTCAATAGGAAATCCGAGTCAAGGGGGTATAGAGGTACACATGCATAAGCCAAAATTCAGGTCAAACACAGAGAATCAGTCAGAGATAAATAATTAGCAATAAAAGGCACTTACGGGTCAGCAAAACTGTAACCACGAAAGGGCAGTGAAATTAGCGTTTAAGGGGTTTAAATATAGCGCCCTAGTCTGTAATTGGCTGCCTGGATCACATGACGCACAATGTCACGCTCGCAACATATCACCGGCGGCATAAAGATGCTGAAGCCGGCGGGACGTGCTCATAGGAGGCAGGAGCCGTGGAAGAGCATGCATAGGACGCAGGAGCTGTGGAGGAGCGCGCACGGGACAAGGGGGACCGCAGGCAGCAGCGCCGGGGCCTGGACCTGACGACGAAAGGTCTGACAGCACCCCCTACTCAAGGTGATTACAGGTGATTATTTTGTTTACATATTCCTGGTTATTTAATTATGGTTTTATACATATACATTTCGTTATGGTTCATAATGTTCTATTTGTTCAATGAGTTTCTTAATACATATATCTTTAGTTTTAACTGGTCCAATAACTCTTTTTTTATTATCTAATTTTTGGGATAGTCCTCTTCAGGTTTTCCTTCACCATTTGTTTATATGGTATTATTGTGTCCCTATTCATCATTGCTAATAATTATGTCAGACAGCTATCCAACATGATGCAAAACCTATGAGACAATTGGATATTATTATCATCACACATCCAATACTACCGGATTTAAATTCTAATTCATATATACGATATAACCCATTATGACAGGACCATTACAACATATATGCTAGATAGTGCATATGTATCTTACAGCATTTCTGCCATATATTGAGGTACAGTTAACCAGGGGTCCTGGGATAAAAAGTGAGGGAACTCACCCAAGTATTCCACAACCCCCATTACCCGAAGAAAAAGTTAAATATATATATATATATATACACCCCCCGAGAATCATGTATAACCAGGCACAGACCCCCAGAATTGAATATACCCAGGCAGACCCCCAGAATTGAATATAGCCAGGCAAAGACCCCTAGATTTAATTATAGCCAGACACATACCCCCATATTTAATAATGATCAGGCACAGACCACCATAATTAATTATAACCAGGCACATGCTCCCAGAATTAATTATAGCCAGACACATGCCCCCAGAATTAATTATAACCAGGCACATGCTCCCAGAATTAATTATAGCCAGACACATGCCCCCAGAATTAATTATAACCAGACACATGCCCATAGAATTAATTATAGCTGGACACAGACTACCAGAATTAATTATAGCCAGACACATGCCCCCAGTATTAATTATAGCCAGACACATGCCCCCAGAAGTAATTACAGCCAGGCAGGGACCCCCAGAATTAATTATAACCAGACACATGCCCCCAGATTTAATTATAGCCAGACATATGCCCCCAGAATTAATTATAGCCAGGCACATGCCCCCAGAATTAATTATAGCCAGGCACAGACCCCCAAAATTAATTATAACCAGGCACATGCCCCCAGAATTAATTATAGCCAGGCACAGAGCCCCAGAATTAATTATAACCAGGCACATGCCCCAGAATTAATTATAGCCAGACATATGCCCCAGAATATAAATTATAGCCAGACACAGATCCCAAGAATTAATTATAATCAGAGACGTGTTCCCAGAATTAATTATAGCCAGAAACATTACCCCAGAATTAATTATAGTCAGGCACATGCTCCCAGAATTAATTATAGCCAGGCAGGGACCCCCAGAATTAATTATAGCCAAACACATGTACCCAGAATTCATTATAGCCCGACACAGACCCCCAGAATAAATTATAATCAGATACATGCCCCAGAATCAATTATAGCCATACACATGCCCCCAGAATTAATTATAGCCAGACACATGCCCCCAGAATTAATTATAGCCAGGAAGGGACCCCCAGAATGAATTATAGCCATACACATGCCCCCAGAATTAATTATAGCCAGACACACACCCCCAGAATTAATTATAACGAGGCACATGCCCCCAGAATTAATTATAGCCAGGCACAGACCCCCAGAATTAATTATAGCCAGGCAGGGACCCCCAGAATGAATTATAGCCATACACATGCCCCCAGAATTAATTATAGCCAGGAAGTGACCCCCAGAATTAATTATAACCAGACATATGCCCCTAGAATTAATTATAGCCAGGCACATGCCCCAAGAATTAATTATAGCTAGGCACAGACACCCAGAATTAATTATAGCTAGGCACAGACACCCAGAATTAATTATAGCCAGGCAGGGACCCCCTGAATTAATTATAGCCAGGCACAGACCCCCAGAATTAATTATAGCCGGCACAGAACCCCCAGAATTAATTATAGCTGGCACAGACTCCAGAATTAATTATAGCCAGGCACAGACCCCCAGAATTATTTATAGCCAGACACATGCCCCCAGAATTAACTATAGCCAGGCACAGACCCCCAGAATTAATTATAGCCGGCACAGAACCCCCAGAATTAATTATAGCTGGCACAGACTCCAGAATTAATTATAGCCAGGCACAGACCCCCAGAATTAATTATAGCCAGACACATGCCCCCAGAATTAACTATAGCCAGGCACAGACCCCCAGAATTAATTATAACCAGGCACATGCCCAAATATTTAATTATAGCCAGGCAGGGACCTCCAGAATTAATTATAGCCAGATCCATGCCTCCAGAATTAATTATAATCAGACACATGCCCCAACAATTAATTATAACCAGGCACATGCCCCCAGAATTAATTATAGCCAGACACATGCCCCCAGAAGTAATTATAGCCAGACACATGCCCCCAGAAGTAATTACAGCCAGGCAGGGACCCCCAGAATTAATTATAGCCAGACACAGACCCCTAGAATTTATTTATAACCAGACACATGCCCAGAATTAATTACAGCCAGACACATGCACCCAAAATTAATTATAGCCAGGCACAGACCCCCAGGATTCTTTATAGCCAGGCACATGCCCCCAGATTTAATTATAGCCAGACATATGCCCCCAGAATTAATTATAACCAGGCACATGCCCCCAGAATTAATTATAGCCAGGCACAGACCCCCAGAATTAATTATAACCAGGCACATGCCCCCAGGATTAATTATAGCCAGGCACAGAGCCCCAGAATTAATTATAACCAGGCACATGCCCCCCAGAATTAATTGTAGCCAGGCACAGACCCCAGGGTTAATTATAGCCAGGCACAGACCCCCAGAATTAATTATAGCCAGGCCCAGACTCCCAGAATTAATTATAGCCAGACATATGCCCCAGAATATAAATTATAGCCAGACACAGATCCCAAGAATTAATTATAATCAGAGACGTGTTCCCAGAATTAATTATAGCCAGAAACATGACCCCAGAATTAATTATAGTCAGGCACATGCTCCCAGAATTAATTATAGCCAGGCAGGGACCCCCAGAATTAATTATAGCCAAACACATGTACCCAGAATTCATTATAGCCCGACACAGACCCCCAGAATTAATTATAATCAGATACATGCCCCAGAATGAATTATAGCCATACACATGCCCCCAGAATTAATTATAGCCAGACACACGCCCCCAGAATGAATTATAACCAGGCACATGCCCCCAGAATTAATTATAGCCAGGAAGGGACCCCTAGAATTAACTATAGCCAGGCAGGGACCCCCAGAATTAATTATAGCCGGCACAGACCCCCAGAATTAATTATAACGAGGCACATGCCCCCAGAATTAATTATAGCCAGGCACAGACCCCCAGAATTAATTATAGCCAGGCAGGGACCCCCAGAACTAATTATAGCCAGACCCATGCCTCCAGAATTAATTATAATCAGACACATGCCCCAGAATGAATTATAGCCATACACATGCCCCCATAATTAATTATAGCCAGGAAGTGAACCCCAGAATTAATTATAACCAGACACATGCCCCTAGAATTAATTATAGCCAGGCACAGACCCCCAGAATTAATTATAGCTAGGCACAGAACCCCCAGAATTAATTATAGCTGGCACAGACTCCGGAATTAATTATAGCCAGGCACAGACCCCCAGAATTAATTATAGCCAGACACATGCCCCCAGAATTAACTATAGCCAGGCACAGACCCCCAGAATTAATTATAACCAGGCACATGCCCAAATATTTAATTATAGCCAGGCAGGGACCTCCAGAATTAATTATAGCCAGATCCATGCCTCCAGAATTAATTATAATCAGACAGATGCCCCCAGAATTAATTATAGCCAGCCAGGGACCCCCAGAATTAATTATAGCTGGCACAGACCCCCAGAATTATACTTACCAAGCCGCAGGACCATGTGTTCCTGCACGCAGTTGCCTCCTCAGCCCTCTGAAGGCTGTGACACACTCACGTGAGATCTCAGCTGTAGGCCGCATCAGAGCCTTCAGAGGACTGAAAATGTGGCCACGCGAGTGATCACGCAGGGCGAGGGGGAGCGCAGCCAGTCGAGCGGTATGCTGTTAATGCATTCCACTAGCAGCCCCGGCTGCCCACAGCGGGAACCTGCGTTCCCACAACGTTCCCGCTACGGGAGAAGTGCGGGAATGCTGTTTCTGTGCATTCCTCCAAGACTCGAGCCCCGCAGTTAACATGAGGAGTCATCCACATGACAGGATGTAATGCTGTTATATGGTAATGCCATTATAGATCCCGGTGCATTCCAGATTTATACCTGAACTAGATAAAATACCCGGGCTTTTTATTTATTCATTAGTTTTTATTAAGAATACTTTAAAGTGGATTTCAATTTTTTTTGAAAGGTTATGCAACAAAAATGTGAAAATTTTATTATAATTTATTTTTATATAGTTTTTAATTTGTAATTTTTTTATTTTAAACTTTTTTTCTATATTATTACAAACTTAATAAGACAATTTTTTTTCTTAAACTCCTAAAACGTATAACTGTTCATCAGAAGAACATCTATGGAGGAAAAGTTTAATAATAATAAAGTAAATGTTCATTGTATGACTGTCACGCTCCACCGTGGCCGTGATATAGGAATGTCTAATCCGTTTACGCAGCTCAACTATCCTACACTTCCGACCCTTCGATTGGTCGGTACGTCTACCTAAATACCAGAAAGCCAAACCCAAAGGAGAACGTAAACAGAGAAACAGACACCAGGGGAATAAATACAAACGCGGGACGTCAGAGGAATGCCAAGGGTCATATGCAAGAGCGGGCTGACAGAAATACCATATGTATATTGTATGCTAGAGCGGGTAGTCAGGAATGCCAGAGGGTAGTCAGTACAGGAGCCAAGGGGTTAACAGCCTGGAGAGAGGATAGACAAGCCAAGATCAATTAGAATATACATGCAAGCACTGAGTGGAGTGAGCATCACGTCAGGGCAAGGAACACTTCTCAGTCGTCTGAATTAAAACCCGAAAGGCGCCGCGTCTTCCGACCTGTAACAGTGAGCAGCCTGCATATTACTCAGCGTAAGGCTAGCGAGCAGCGAGAAGGGTATTTGGACAGCGTGGGACGTGACACTGGCCCTGTGCCTTGTTAATCATTATACTGAATGCCAGCCTCACCGTGAACTGTAGATGCTGTCGGAATTCGTTGGATTGCGGGGGATGAATACATCCTCTCCTTTTACCTTCCCAGTCTAAACTATTTTTAACGCACAGTCTTGTCCCATTACAGAGCCTAGGTGGGCAGCATGATGGGTGACCCGATTTTGAGTTGAAGGTGATGTGGTGGCATTCCCGGAGGGTCAAGTGAGTTGAGGAATTCTGTTGGATAGTTTGCCGAGTGGGGAAAAGTTCCTTCACTGATCTGCAGCTCATTTGCGAAAACTTTTGCACTTGTCTCCCCTAGAAGGTGGACTCTCATGTTTATTCTGAATGTAAATTGCCACCATAGAGTAGAAGCTTTGAGGCAAGCTGGTGTGGATCTTTGTACGACTGTAAAGGTTCGTCAGAAATCACCAGTGAAAACCACCAGTGCTCCTCCCATCAGTTCATTATTCTGTCTTGTGTCTTTTAATGTTCGATCAAGGGCTTCAAGTTGTTTTTTTGTGGGACATCGTACATTCATCCCATGCTAGGACTTTCCAAGTTTTTAATACCTGCGCTTGACCAGATGTTTTGCTAATATTGTAGGTTAGATTTTGTTCATTTGCAATGTTTAGAGGTCATTTTAAAGCTGAATGCACTGTTCGTCCACCATACATAAGAATGGATGCAATGCCAGAGGATGTTATTGCAAGGGCCAAATCTCTCTGCATTCAGCAAGGAGTAAGTTTATCATAAATATTTTTCCTGTTCCCCCTGGAGCGTCATTAAAAATGATTCCACCTTTTCCCCTTGTGATGCGATCCATGTCATATGTTTTTCGTTGCGGTTTTCTGGATGGTACATATTTTTGTATTTTGTATTATATTATATATAGTATTTTTTTCTCTCATAAGGTCGGAGTTAATAAGAAGATCATGCTTATTCCGCTCTGGAGGTTGTAAGCCTTTTTGTGTTTTGTTATTCATGGCTAAACATTTATCTTTCAACAATATCAGCGCCTCATTAAAAATCTCTGGTGAAATATATTATATATATATATATATATATATAATATACACAAGAAGGGCAGCACTCAACCTTAACTACGCTTTCAGTGCGGGTGCATCTCAAGACAGTATAATACAACAAACCAAGAAGAGAGCACTCCAAACAACACGTACAAACAGTACAAAAGAAACCACAACAGCAGCTAAATTCATTTAAAAACAGGAGATTTAACCAGGTTTAACCCTTTAAATGCCTACAAACAATTCTTATTCCCTTCAAATGCACTATAGATCTTAACCCTATGATGTTGAGCTGTGTTGAAAAATGGTGGAAGTTTAGTTTGCAATAGATGGCCATGGATTGCGTAAGCCTGCCAACAGCGACAATGTATTCCACCCTTGGCAGGTCCTATCATACTAACCTAATGACTGCTCTTATGGGATAAACTTACTTATTGAGGACCCAGTCCTTTCTGAAGCTCCCTGCAGATCAAGGTTAAATAGAACCTGCGGGTGGAGCACCTGTGACAGGGAGGGGTGCTTGCCCAAGGGTTGTCAGCCCTTTTCATACAAAATACACAAGAAGGGCAGCACTCAACCTTGAGATGCACCCGCACTGAAAGCGTAGTTAAGGTTGAGTGCTGCCCTTCTTGTGTATTTTGTATGAAAAGGGCTGACAACCCTTGGGCAAGCACCCCTCCCTGTCACAGGTGCTCCACCCGCAGGTTCTATTTAACCTTGATCTGCAGGGAGCTTCAGAAAGGACTGGGTCCTCAATAAGTAAGTTTATCCCATAAGAGCAGTCATTAGGTTAGTATGATAGGACCTGCCAAGGGTGGAATACATTGTCGCTGTTGGCAGGCTTACGCAATCCATGGCCATCTATTGCAAACTAAACTTCCACCATTTTTCAACACAGCTCAACATCATAGGGTTAAGATCTATAGTGCATTTGAAGGGAATAAGAATTGTTTGTAGGCATTTAAAGGGTTAAACCTGGTTAAATCTCCTGTTTTTAAATTAATTTAGCTGCTGTTGTGGTTTCTTTTGTACTGTTTGTACGTGTTGTTTGGAGTGCTCTCTTCTTGGTTTGTTATATATATATATGTATATATTTAATTTATTTTTTGTGGATCTCACTTTAATTCATCTCACATATGCCTCCCATACATTATTTGCAGCCGTTAACAAGAGTTCTAAATGATAAAGTTTACAGGATGGGTCTAAATTTTAATACCGATACAGGGCTTAGATATAACCACATACAGACAGTATCTCGTGTTTGGAACTCTCAAGCTTTGGTCTTTTTTGCTACCATAGCAACAAAAACTGCTGGGTGGGATTTGACAAAAAACATAAAAACAAACGTTCACTTTTAGATATTAGATAACATTATGCCTTATAGGAGGAATTGAAGTAAGATGCACATCATCCCCAACATCGGTGTCTAATGCTGCCTCTCCATAGAACTGAATACAAATCTATTGTGTCTACACTCATTGAAATGCATAGGACTCATGGGACATGACAATTATACCCAATTGTAATTCAGTTTTTACAAAGATGTGGGTTTTACTCAAATCATTCTATTACTTTACAGATATTTATGTCACGGTTGCCCCCCTCAGGAGCCAAAGGGGGGACCTTGTTGCTGTGTTTATAGTTAAGCCCTTTAGGCCGGTATGTGTTTCTCTGCATAATGCAGAACCCTGAACACGGGATACAGAAATAACCAGACAAGACAAGACTGTATACACACACGAGGAACGCCCTACTCAGGGGTAAGGTCCTTTGGATGGCCTTCTGTCTATACAGAGTACAGGGTGGGAAACATGAAATGACAAACAATGAACAATCAGGGGTTAAACAGACATGACTTGAACAACGGTGCTAACTAGAAAGAGATCCTTGATGTGGTCTCTATAAACAATAAGAAGCTTTACTAGATACAAAGACACAGAACACCAGACTAGACAGGAATATAGTCTGCAACCTGCAGGGGAGGACTTCACTGGAAACAGATTATGCTGCAACCAGCACAAACCACTGGATGCCTTGCGATTAGGTCTAACAGCAGAACAAGAAACAAACAACAGAGGCTGTAGGGTGGTACAAACAAACCAGAACCTGAAGACCACACATACAAAACACAAAATGGGATTAAGCAAGAGAATTGTCAATATACCAGGCCAGGAGTCTTAAACCAGAAATATCAATATGCGGTGCCAAGGGGTTAGAAACAAGGATGGTCAGGATACGAAGCCAGAAGTCAAGAATCCAGGAGATCAAAAATACAATATATCACAAGCAGGAACACAGCAAAGAGAACCGTATACTGGATCAAGGAGCTGTAGCACTAAGGCCATATAAATAGGGCAGTACAGATCATGTGATCACAGGTCTGATCAGGCACCGAGACTCCAGGGGCGGGGAGCCAAACAGATTAACCCTATACTCAAAAGGGCTGCGAAAAAATCTCATAATCAGTGGGCATGGCTGGAGGGAACGTAACAATTTACAATTTACTTTTCATACAGGTCATGTTACTCGCTTGACATGTACAGTAGGAATGTGACATCCAAAGAATCTTAAAGGAATAATGCAAACTGTTTAACGGATAAATCATATTCTGTGTCCCTATCTGCAGAATAAAAGGGCATTCAGTGATATGGATGTTATGCCTATTATCCACACATACTGTCACAAGTATCATGGGCGCAATTTACTATGTAATGTGCATCTACTATGTATTTTTATTTATGTGCCTCACACATCATTGCATGTAAATATATTTGTATGTCACATTGACATGTGTAACAGAATAATTTCCATACCTTATACATTATCATCATTGAAGTAGTAAAAGATTGATCGGCCTCTTCAATAAAATTGTGTTGTATGAATAACATGTCTCTTTATTGTGTCCTTGGCACATCATAGGTACAGTTTGCCAATGCCAGACACCGTGATGGTGATCATGAGGGCAACATTTATAGTTAACATAATGCAATACTGTACTTACAGAGTATTAGGTAGATGTGTTATTCTGTACCAGTAAGCTCCATCACTCAGTGGTAAATACACACATTATTAGTAACATCCATAAATACACTTCAAAATCAAACACAATAAAGTCTTGATCTGTTCCTAGGTAATAATGGGAGAACCTATATCAGCGTAAATAGATAAATGATCTCTAGAATTAAATAAGTTAAGGGACTTGGCTCATTTTTTATTGTCACGATGGGTGTCTAATGCCAGTTATAGGTGACATGTTCAAAAGCATTATTGTATCTATGTCATACATATTTATACATCAGCACAGGGATACTCTGCAAACAGCTAACACACACATTTGATCAATATATCCAGTTTCAATACCATGGTGGGGATTTGGTCCACAAATCTCCAATGTGCAATGTACAGTAAGGGGTCTAGGCAATCCTGTTTAACCTCCCTGGAGGTATTACCGAGTTTGGCTCAAGGTTAACTTTCAGTGCTGAAAGCAGTAACCCCGAGCCACACTCGGGCTGGATACATACCTGTCCGTGAGCTCACTCGCTGACCTCCACAATCGCATTCTGCTCCGGCGATCGCAGAGTTTTGCTTCCTGGTTCCCTTTTCACGAGAAGGGAACCAGGAAGCATGACATCGCGATCGTCCGGAGGTGACAGCGGGGGACAGCAAGGGAGCACAGGGACAGGTAATGTATCCAGCCTCGAGTGTGGCTCGGGGTTACCGCTGTCAGCATTGAAATTAACACTGAGCCACACTCTGATACCACCAGGGGCCAAATAATTTGTAACGATTCTGACATAGAAAATATGTCAGAATCGTAACGCCAGGGAGGTTAAAGGCTGAATGCTATTTTGGTGCCACGTTTGTGCTGTGCAAGCGCCCTTTCTGAAAGCTGCTTTCATGTGCAGCAGAAACGTAGCTTTAGCCTCCAAATAATTGTGGATTATGACTTAACTGGATTGCTACTCACCATTTCTCTATATAGAAACATAGAAAAATGTGGGCAGATAAGAACCTTTCGGCCCATCTAGTCGCCCAATTACATGGATACTTTACCTGGATTTATCTTTTGTTTAGGATAGCCTTATGCCTATCCCATGCCTGCTTAAATTCAATCACTGTTTTGGCCTCTACCACTTCTACTGGAAGACTGTTCCATGTATCCACCACCCTCTCAGTAAAATAATGCTTCCTGATGTTACTTTTAAACCTTTGCCCCTCTAATCTAAGACTATGTCCTCTTGTTTTGCTACTTTGTTTCCTTTTAAATATACTCCCTTCCTCTACCTTGTGGATTCCCTTTACGTATTTAAATGTTTCTATCATATCTCCTCTGTCTCGTCTTTTTTCCAAGCTGTACATGTTAAGATCATTAAGCCTTTCCTGGTAACTTTTCTCCTTCAAGCCGTACACCATTTTAGTAGCCCTTCTCTGAACTCTCTCTAAGATGTTACATAGTTACATAGTTATATAGGCTGAAAAAAGACATGCGTCCATCGGGTTCAGCCTCTCCCACATAACCTACTGCTGTTGATCCAAAAGAAGGCAAAAAACCCAGTCTGAATGCTTGCCAATATGCAACATACTGGGAAAAAATTCCTTCTTGACCCCAGAATGGCAGTCAGATTTCTCCTTGGATCAAGAAGCTTTTACCCACATATTAAATATTATAACCCTTAATATTCTGTGTCTGCAGGAAGTCATCCAGTCGTTTTTAAAAGTCTGTACAGACTCTGACCCAACCACCTCAACAGGCAGAGAATTCCACAGCTTGATTGTTCTCACCGTAAAATAACCCTTCCTATGCTTTAAGCTAAATTTTCTTTCTTCCAGTCTAAATGGATGACCCCTTGTCCTGTGTATAGTCCTGTTAATGTCTATATCCTTCTGCAGATACGGTCTCCAGTACTACACACATATTATCCAAAATAATATAATTTGCACATAAACACACAATAGCAAGGGAGATATATGCATGTTGCTTCATACCTGTAAAATACTGCTGTATGATCCGGTCACGGACCTCTGTGCCAACATCCTCACATTCATCTGAGAATATTATGGGTACGTGACGGTAGGCTACAGCATCATCCTCTTTCTCATCCAGCAGATTTCCAACATTTAGAGCTATGTTGTGTTACATAGCACAAGCTATGATCATGAGGACCACTTTGTCCAGTTCATATTGCAGTGATCCCCCAGACTTGTCGAGGCACTTCAAGAGCATTTTAAGAATCCCAGTTATTCTCTGATTCTCTGGGCCTTTTGGTGCGCATTATTGTAGGCCTCCTGAGCAACTCCAGCTATTCTCTGACAAAGCATCATGAACCACGGCCTCAGCGGGTATCCTAAAACACCTAATAAGTGGAACATTAAATTCATTAACCCTTTCCCTGCAGAGGAAGTGTGGGGAATGTCCTAATTGACTCCCGCTATATGCGGGGGACGTTCCCCATACATCCTCCGCTTGCAGGAGCCCCCATGGAGATGCTCACCACTTCGTCCGGGGTCCCGCAGCATTCTGTTTTCAGTGTCCTCAGACGCTGAAGTTAAGCGCCTCCCAACGTCAAAGACGTCATCGCGCCATAATGTCATTTCCAGGCGACCCCCCAGCAATGCCGGGAGATCATCTGAGAAGGAGGGGGGGTCCGTTTGGATCCCTCTCCCTCCTGATCGGGAAGGAGCAGCACCACAAGCCAGGCACCGCTTAAAAGGGGAGAGTCTCCCCTTTTAATTTTAAGTGGTGCCTGGCTTTAACCCCTCAGACACCGGGTAGAGACACGGCACCAAATCGCAGCCTAGCTTCGGTGGGGGCCACCATCTTGGATGGTGGCTCCACCTCCGGGTCCCCCCTCGCTGTCGGACGTCGTCACGCATAGCGTTATGACGTCAGTTAGTCAGGGAACCCCTAGGGGGTGATGGAGGGTGTCATTCAAAAGGTCTGAGCATGGCCTTTTGTATGATACCAAACATGACCATGTTCAAAGTAAAAAATAAAAAGATGTTTTTTTTGTGTGTTGTTTTATTAACCTCCCTGGCGGGCTAATTTTTGCTAAATTTTGTGTCTAAAAGCATTTCAATTTTTTTGGAAAGGAAATGTGTTGTTTTATATAGTAAGCCTGTATTCTGTAAGAATAAGTCACTGAAATCCGTGCAAGCAAGAGTCTAGTAAACACACGGGAGTCAGAGAAGGTTTGAAACACGGAATAATAAGAATATATTATCCCACAAATAATTATCCAAAATAATGGAAATAAATTATATTCAATAATATAATCAAACCAAAAACATGACTCTTTCCTCTGGGTGCTGGGATTCCTGTCCAGATGTGGACTCCTTTGCCAAAGTAATACAGGACACGGGTACCAAAAAAAGAGTATTCTCAAAGCAGCTTTACAGAAATAAAAGGCGAATAAAAATAATTTCTAAAATGTAATAAGGCTTTGCAATACAAGTTTCGCTGGTGCTTGCCTAGATCCACCAGTGAAACTTGTATTGCAAAGCCTTACTACATTTTAGAAATTATTTTTATTCGCCTTTTATTTCTGTAAAGCTGCTTTGAGAATACTCTTTTTTTGGTACCCGTGTCCTGTATTACTTTGGCAAAGGAGTGTACATCTGCACAGGAATCCTAGCACCCATTGCACAGCAAAGTTTATTGAATTTTTTTTTTCATTTTTGAATTTGCCACCTGGTCCCGCCCCCCTGCATCGTGTGACTCGCAGGGAGCGGAACCAGGAAGTAAAGTTGCCGGCTGCCGCGATCACACTGCAGTGACTGCGAGAGAGCAAAGGATGCGGTGAGTATGTATCCAGCCCGAGTGTGGCTCGGGGTTACCGATCGCGGTAGCAAAATTTAACCCCGAGTCACACTCGGGAATACCGCCACGCAGGTTAATGCAGCACATTTCAATTATAATGTGAACAATGATGCTGCACTAATGATTTTTTTCTATGGGGGTACGTTTGCTAAAAATCAAGTAGTTCCCCCCCAAAAAAATGTAACGAGTCCCCATTTCTAATTTTTGTATAAGCACACCCCATAGCAAATATAACCAGAAACGCTCGTGTGATGAAATGTGAAAAAACAACACTTTACACGCTGTAGATGATTATAAATTCTAATTTTATTGCATTTGTTGTTATAATATATAGGCAGGACATGACGTATACATATAATAATGACATATTATGAGTCTGCCGGAAAGAACGATAAATAATATGTCTGGGTCATATAATCAAACATGGCTTCTAAACGCGTTTAAACATTGTCACGGAACGGACATGAGAGCTCTTTTCAGCGAGCCACATGACTAAAGACTGAACCCTTTTAAAGACCATTTTTCCTGTTTTGGTTTTGCGTGTGAGCCTATGGACCTCTTATTTTATTGCTAGATGTGGTTTTATTGGTGTAATGTAATAAAGATGTACCCTGTATGATGTGACTGTAAAAGTATGAAAGAAACCGTTTGTATGTGTTTTTCCCCGTCGCCATTTTGCTCATCCCAGCATGGTTTCACAGAACAAAGGATCTCATGCCCCAAGATGGAGGATGCAGCGGGAAAGAGGATTGGAGGCTTTTCTGCCTAATCCCCTGGACAATGGGGGAGCCTGAAAGGGCAAAATAGAGGATACAGCAAGACAGCTGATTGGAGGCTTTCCCAAGACCTCATCTGCCTAATCCCTGGACAATGGGGGAGCCTGAAAGGGCAAAATAGAGGATACAGCAAACCAGCTGATTGGAGGCTTTCCCAAGACCTCATCTGCCTAATCCCCTGGACAATGGGGGAGCCTGAAAGGGCAAAATAGAGGATACAGCAAGCCATCTGATTGGAGGCTTTTCCAAGACCTCATCTGCCTAATCCCTGGACAATGGGAAGGCTGAAAGGGACCTGATAGGGAACAGGAGGCTGGGAAAGGAGCCAATCAGTGCTGGTTGTGTGGGTGGGAGAGTTGGTAATCTGTTTGTGTGAAGTTGTATAAATGACCCTGTTGAAACCCATAAAGTTCAGTTGACTGTTTTAAAGGATACAGCCACGTCTGGAGTCTTCATTTCAGAGCTACAATCACTATCGCAGGAGACACTCAGCGGTCTCCTGCATCACCACTCAACCCAGGAACGGGATCCCCAAGGCAACACCGCACCATCTCTCCAGACGCCGGGCGAACGCCATTTCATCCTCCAGGCCGCTCGAGACACCGAGTGCCGTGCCACTCGGTAGTCGGGCCGGACGCCATCAAAGGGGGGGGGGTCAGATAGAGCAGGACCGCAGGCAAACTTCCATCCCGTCACAAACATGATGAGCAAAATCGGTAAAAATTAGCTCAGCACACAGGTGTCTAATGGCTCAGCAGGGAAGGGGTTAAGGCTGGCCGTCCGCTGGGTCTGTATTTCTGTGATTGTCCAACCAATCCCAAAACATGCAGGAGACTCATCCCTCGTCCACTGCCTCTGACTTCCATCAGACAATTTCAGGTGATTTTTTACGACTACAACCGACTAGCGATCTTTAACTTTTGAAAGGGATTTTTCGGATGAAACCGGGAGATCCGGTATAATTTACATGAAAAAAAGATGAATTGTATAGTTAAACTGCCATTCCGCAGCAGGGAAATTGTCCAATAAAGAAGTGATTCAGTTTGACAGGCGAAGATCATAGGTTTCAATGTGAAAAAATATCTTCGTTTTTATTCAACGGTTTCTTTTCATCCGCAGCAAAAAGCCTTTTCATTTATTGACTTTTTTGGAATTTGAGTATCTTTTAAGGCAAAAGTTTTGATTCCCAATTTTTTTTAAAAAGATGTTTTTTATTCCTGTTTGAATGCAGCTTTTTTTCTTCAGTCCGGCTGCGTTCGGTGGTGCTGTCCATGGCACGAAATCTATTTCAGCACCAGGGTCCGTCCGCCCCACAGCGTCTGGCGAGGTTTTCTTATTTCTTCGCTTGGCGGTGCGGTCCTTGGTGCTGAAACCATGTTGTTTCAGCACCAGAGAGGGTGTAACATTTTTTTCCCTTCGTTCGGCAGCCTGTCAGTTTGACCTGGGTCGCCCGCAGACGCTTCCAGTGGACGACCCAGGTCGTGCGACGGCATTGTCCATAGTCAGAAGACCAAGTCGGCCATCCGACTACGGACCCAGTGGACGGCCAGCCAAACAGTTTGTAATTTCACAATACTTTACAATTATGTGTATGTGATGCAAATACTGTATATGGTATACCCACCTAGGAACCCGCCATCGGGAACTTTTCGTCCTCGAAATCACACATCACTGCAGAATTAGCCAGGATATATAAATCATGGGTACTCCCCAGAAATGCTGCAAATACATTTATGGATTTTATTTTTTTAACACAGAAAAGCTACTCCCTCTGGTTAGGTAGGCATATGCCTACTTTGTCCAGTATTAAATACGGCCCTGATTACCCTACCAGGTAAGAGAGGTCAGGCAATGTGAAGGGGGAACCAGGGGCAGATCCAGACACAGGTTTCAGGGGGGGAGCACTCTACCAGTTTTGGCCAAGAGCTGTTGTTAGGTTCGCAGTGACAGGCAGAGACGTGCCTAATCGCAAGCTGTGCTCGTTACACTCACTCTCCTCAGAACATTGCAGAGTCTGTCCTTTTGTGGCTCATGAGCCCTTCGAACCCTTTCCATGCGAAGGGCCCAGGGTACCCCCCAGCTCACACATGGATATATTGCCCCCAGCCCACATGGATATATTTGCCCCCAGCTCACACATGGATATATATATTTGCCCCCAGCTCACACATGGATATATATATTTGCCCCCAGCTCACATGGATATATTTGCCCCCAGCTCTCACTTCCTCTGGCAGGCTCTGAGTACCCACCGGCCGCTTTTCTCCCTACGAGCGGCCACCGGCATGCCGCTTGGCCACTCGCCTGGGAACCACCTGACCAGCGCAGCCGCATTCACGTGAGCTCCGCGATCTCGCGGCTGCACTGGTCAGATAGTTCCCAGGTGAGCGGCCAAGCTGCATGCCAGTGGCTGCATGTAGGGAGAAAAACGGCCGGTGGCGGTAGGTCGGTATCTTGGGGGGAATTGGCCTGTTGCCCCCCTGGGGGGAACCTGTGTCCACTGAAAGACATCCGGGCGAAAGGAAGGGAGTAGTTACATCGTCCATTTTGGTGTTTGACCCTTGCAAGGTCAGGGAAGCTGTGCAACACAGTGATTCAGTTGTGTTTTGTATTAATATTCATTGTATTATCCCTGTGTCACTTTGTCCAAAAATCACCATATACCTCCTCTATCCACTCTTCCAGATAAATACATGTTTAGGACGGTATTTTACCCAATATTATGATAAACAGGTACTCTGGATTCTTACCAGAGAGGAAACGTCAGTCTGCCCGAACATTACAGACACACGATCCCAGCACAGACACAGAATGTGTTACAAAGTAACAGAGAATTTATAGGTCACACTATTATTGTGGTGTCTTGTATAGACAGGGAGGGGAAAATTGATTTGATCCGTTGATGATTTTGTACGTTTTCCACTGACAAAGAAATGATCAGTCTATAATTTAATGGTTTATTAAAATAAGGACAAAAACATCCAGAAAAACACATTTCAAAAAAGTTATAAATTTATTTGCATTTTAATGAGTGAAATTAGTATTTGACCCCTTCATAAAACATGACTTAGCACTTGGTGGTAAAACCCTTGTTGGTAATCACAGAGGTTATTTGTAGATGGCCACCAGGTTCGCGCAAATCTCTGGAGGGATTTTGTCCCACTCCTCTTTGCGGATCCTCTCCAAGTCATTTAGGCTAGGGTCAGACGAACGCATTTTTCACGTGCGTTTAGACGCACGAAATCACGGCCGTGCTAGCAGCAAATGACGTCCAATGCCGGGGAACATACGACGAACGGCCGCACGAAAGTTCGTCCGTGCAACGCAAGTGGCCAACGAACGCATTTTTTCGAGAACGTCAAACCGCTACTACTGACGTACAGAGTGCGCTGCGGCCGCATAGCAGCGTGTGTGCGTGATTAGGAGACGTCAGACGCTGCACACATCCGGCCAACATAACGTCCAGACGCAAAAAGTGTTTTATTGATGATCCGTACAAAATCACGGACGAAAAGGCGCATCGTATGACCGCTATCGTGTATTCCGGGAAAAAATACGTACGTTCGAACGCACTTTTTCACGGGCAACGTGAAAAATGCGTTCGTCTGACCCTAGCCTAAGGTGTCGAGGCTGATGTTTGGTAACTCCAACCTTCAGCTCCTGCACAGGTTTTCTATGGGATTAAGGTCTGGAGACTACCTAGGCCACTCCAGGATCCTAATGTGCTTATTCTTAATCCACTCCTTTGTTTCCTTGGGCATGTTTTGGGTCATTGTCATGCTGGAATACACATCCACGACCCATTTTCAATGCCCTGCCTGAGAGGAGGTTCTAACCCAAGATTTGAAAGTACATGTCCCCATCCATTTGGTACGGTTAAGTTGTCCTGTCCCCTTAGCAGCAAAACACCCCCAAAGCATAATGTTTCCACCTCCATGTTTGTCGGTGGGGATGGTGTTCTTGGGGTCATAGGCAGCATTCCTCCTCCTCCAAACACCATCAGGGTTATTCAGAGAGTGTGAAAAGCAGGAGAATGACTGGAGAATGAAAAATTCTAGGTCAAAATAGCCAAACCAGAAAAATTCTCCCTTTCATCTCACTTTCCAAATGGGCTATTTTGACCCAGAATTTTTCATTCTCCAGTCATTCTCCTGCTTCTCACCGCTCTCTGAATAACCCTGCATGAGTTGAGTTGATGCCAAAGAGCTGGGTCTTGGTCTCATCTGAAAACAACACTTTCATCCAGTTCTCATTCAGATGTTCATTGGGAAACTTCAGACGGGCCTGTACATGAGCTTTCTTGAGCAGGTGGGGACGTTGAGGACGCTGCAGTATTTCAGACCTTTGCAACATAGTGTGTTACCAATAGTTTTCTTGTTGACTATGGTCCCAGCTGCCTTGAGATCATTGACAAGATCCTCCCGTGTGGTTCTGGGCTGATTCCTCACCATTCTCATGATCATTGAAACTCCATGAGGTGAGACCTTGCATGGAGCCCCAGACCGAGGGAAATTGACAGTTATTTTGGGTTTCTTCCATTTGCGAATAATCGCACAGTTGTCACCGTCTCACCAAGCTGCTCGGCGATGATCTTGTAGCCCATTCCAGCCTTGTGTAGCTACAATCTTGAAATGTGTTTTTCTGGAGGTTTTTGTTGTTTCACTATTAAAATAAAACATTAATAAATTATAAACTGATCATTTCAGCAGCAAAACATTACAAAATCAGCAGCGGAGCAAATCATTTTTTCCCACTCACTGTATGCCAGTCTTATGGGGGTGAAATGTCACAGAACCATCCTTGGTAAAATAGAGCTAGAGAGAAAGTGTATGCGGTGCTGTCTAGGGGTCCCGTGTGGACAATGCAGGTTATATGTGACCAAATACCTGTATATGTTGTGGTGTCCCCCAGTAGTGGGTTTAAGATAAAATGTGTAGTCACTATAAAATACGTGCAATCACAAATAACTATATGCAATCACAACAGACACAAACATTTTTCTTTTTTCTCTTCCTTTCCCTTTTGCCGACATGTTTTCTTACAGGGTTGATATGTTTCCGAGGAGGATTCTGTCCTTATAGTATTCTTAAACCTCTATTGTGTGTATATGTCCTTAAGGTGATGGAATCCAGCAGCTGTCCTCACAGTGACGGTGGTATATCTCATAAACACGAGGAGTCAACAGTTTGAAGAAAACATGTGGGTCAGCGCTTCCTTCCACAAGTTCCAGTATGATCGCACCCTTCCTGCTCAATTCCATGAACCACCTTTAATCAGTTTTCGACGTACGAAGAATTTGAAGGATATTCTGGTTAAGACAGATCCAGTACTCTCGTACAGTCCACCAATTTCAATACAAAAGAAAGGTTGCTTTAGATGCCTGGATTGTGTCACTTGTAGACACATGACACCAGGCTCTACATTTGCACACCCTTCCACTGGTAAAAGGTTCAACATCAGATACCGTATCTCCTGCCTCACTCAATATGTGATCTATTTAATTACCTGCCCATGTGGCCTTTCATATGTTGGAAAGACGGACTTGACCCTACGTGATCTGATTAGAGGACACAGGTCGGCCATCAATACTGCGTATAGAGATGGCCACACGGACAAACCGGTGGCCAAACATTTTTTAGTACAACGTCATCCTCTCCCCTCGCTTAGATTCATAGCGATTGATCATGTGCCAATTCCCCACAGAGGTGGAGATCGCTCGCAGCTGTTATTACAACGTGAAACATATTAGATCAAGATCTTAAGGACATTGGCCCCTCATGGAATCAATGAATAGATCTCTTACACGTCATTTTCGTATAAATCGCTAAAAACTCTTTGTTTGTTTGTCATGGTGTTGTACATTTAGACATTTCTGTATTTTTATTCTTTTATTTCAATTTTTTCCATCTACTTTTTCTATTTATTTTGTTTTTTTTCACATTTCATATTTTTAACACATTTTCATTATCACCACACTGTTTTCATCACTTATTCCTTGGTTGTACATTAATTTTGTTGCGCACGACATCTCACAATTTTTTTTTCACTATTTTTCAACACATTTTTTCACTCTTTTTTGCACCTTCCCACACATATGCTACATACATACATCATACACCGTTTAGGTCATACATACATCACACATCACTCACCACACACACATTCTAGTATTTTTTCTCACATGCATTTTTCTTTTTTCTCCTTTTTCCATTTCTTCTTTTCTCTTGTTGTTTTCTTGGTTTTAGTATATAGTTGCTTACACATAATTGATCATCATTTTTCACCTTTTATTGTTCCCATCACGCAGTAACAGTTGCACATGTTCACAATAGTATGCATGCTCATGCATTAATAATATTCTCTGGCCTTTTATACACATTATAGGTTTCACCTATTTTCATATACAGCGTTTCCATTTTTGCTCATATTTCTGAGCTTTACACAGAATATATTTATTGCACATTCATAATATATGTGCTAGAACCTTAGATGCACGGCTTCACAGCATAGTTTTGTAGATTATATCTTTGGTCTGGGTAATTGCTATATTGCCTACACAAACATTATCTTTTTAGTAGTATATTTTATCCACCTTTTTGGCAAACCACCTTTCGATTATACAGATTGGCATTTTTTACTGTGTAGTCTGGTAATCTATAGCGCCAGCACAGTGTTTTACTATATGGTTCAGCTGCTCTCGTAGCCATTAAGCCCTCCATTATTCGGCTGCCTTTTAGGTTGTGCCGGTTTGTCATGACAACGAAATGCAAGCAGCTAGCTATACGTCATTACGCTTTCCAGCGCGCGCAGAGCCGGCATTGACGTGTCACTTCGGGGTTGACACGGTCAGAGGCAGCGCGATACAGGGTTGGCGAGTAACTATTATCTTACAGCTATAAAAGTATGGGTTATTGTTATTGTCCTTGATAAAGGCTCTTATTTGAGCCGAAACGTTGGTTTCCTTTAATGATTTCCCAATAAATATTTTTGTTTTATTTTTTCTAAGTCCGTGAGTGCTCCTTGCCTGATTGATATATTATACCTTTGAGGATTTGGCACCACGGCATTCTTCAATAGAGTCTACAGAGGGTGAGTGCTGAGAAGCTGGACTGTTATATATATATATATATATATTATTGATGTTCGTCCATCGTATTCGATGAGGACCTTGACATCTAGTAGGTTGTGGGTGGTCCACGGTGTGTCCGCAGATGGCTGATGAGTCCTATTCGGGCACGAAATGTTCTGCCACACGTCGAGCAGACATGTGTGGGTACCCCTGTTGCAACATTTGCAGTTCTGACTTTGCGAAGTGCTCGCTTCTCTTGTGCTATGGTTGCTCTTCTGTCCTCAAATATCTGGCAGCCTTGGAGGGTCAGCATGCGCCATGTCGATCGATCTTGTGCCAAGATTTCCCAGGTGATATCAATATCCATGGACTTGAGGGAGGCTTTCAGTGTATCTTTGTATCGCTTCCTTTGTCCCCGTGCGACCGCTTTCCTTGAGACAGCTCACCGTAGAGGAGCTGTTTAGGGATGCGATGATCGGGCATCCTTGCAACATGACCTGCCCAGCGTGTCTGGGCTTTCATCAGCAGGGTGTAGACTGATAGCAGGCCTACTCTTGAAAGGACTTCTGTGTCTGGCACCTTATCCTGCCACCGGATCCTGAGAAGTCTGCGGAGGCATGTCATGTGGAAGCGATTCAGTTGCCTAGCATGCCTCCTGTATATAGTCCAAGTCTCACTGGCATACATCAGCGTAGTTAACACTACTGCTCGGTAGACTTTGAGCTTTGTGTCAAGGCTTATTCCGGCGGTCCCACACGTTAGTCGATAGTCTGCCAAATGCAAAGCTTGCCTTGGCTATTCTGCAGTTGACCTCAATGTCAATTGTCACTGCGTGGGAAAGGGTGCTGCCTAGGTAAGTAAATTGGTCCACTGTTTGCAGCTTTTGTCCCTTGTATATTATATACACACACACACACACACACACACACACACACACAATTCTTAGTGCAGACAATCTGGATAGAGTTATGTGGGGGGAACATGTATATAGAATACCACTCACATGGTAGGGAGCCCCTTATTAGTCGTCTCGAGGTATTGCACGTGTGGGCCCGTAGAGGCAGCCTTCCCTTCTTAGGTTTCTCAGAAAGATGTATCTATGCGTCCGTACGTCCCTCCAAAGAAAATACAGGGAACATGTATATACCAAAATCTCTGAAATAAAAATCAAAGAGGTACTCACATTCTGAGGGGTCTTGAGCCAGACACTAGGTGTGAGCAGGCAGTGACACAAGGCAGCACTGGATCTCCCTTGTTCTCCCGTTTGAAACAAACATTTGCTCAGCAGGCAGTGGTAAAATTAAAATAATTTATTGAATAAAATTGGTAAAGTTAAAATAACTTGGTATAAAATAAATATTGCAAATCAAAACGTGTTTCGCTACTGTAATGGTGCTTCCTCCGTTTATGAAAATTTCCCCGTATTTTATTTGCAGGGACGTATGGACGCATAGATACATCTTCTCACCACTTCCTCAGGATTCTTTGATTCCTTTGAAAAGATTCCTGAGGAAGTGGTTATACACCACGAAACGCGTCGAATTAACTTTGTTTGACCTGGTTTTATACGTAATAAAAGTTCCCATCTTAGGATAAGAGTCAGTGTTAGCATCATTCTGCTGGCTGGGGACTGTTTTGATGATCTCACCTTTCTATCAGCAAAGAGATTTCACATTGGCTGAAGCCCACACCACATCAGGGGATTACTAAAGAAGCCAGACGGTGGTCATTTCCAACTCCTGAAGCCCGGCGACTCCGGAGATCCGCCCGACCAGAGTGGGGTAACAGCTTCATGTTGATGTGCCTGATAACCATTTTAATCGTGGGGGGGGGGGAGTTGAATGTGCAACAAACTCACAGCAATCCATGACCTCTTCCTTTCAAACTCCTTCAACCTCCTAGCTTTAACTGAAACCTGGCTAACTCCCTCTGACACGGCCTCCGTTGCTGCTCTCTCACATGGCGGTCTACACTTGAGCCATACCCCAAGACCGGGTGAGAGAAATGGTGGCGGGGTCGGACTCCTGCTCTCTCCCACCTGCACCTACCAGCATCTCCCTCCACCCCATCCCTCTCCTTCTCCTCCTTCGAGACACACTGCATCCGCCTGTTCTCTCCTCTGGCTCTCAGGGTGGCAGTCATCTACCGCCCACCGGGACCAACCTCCCAGTTCTTTGACCACTTTACTACCTGGCTTTCTCACTTCCTGTCTTCTAATCTTCCATGCCTAATTCTCGGGGACTTCAACATTCCCATTGATGATCCTTCCACCCCTGCTGCCTCCAAACTTCTTTCACTCACGTCCTCCCTTGGACTCACACAATCCTCCCTCCTCCCTACCCACCACGATGGTCACGCTATTGACCTTGTCTTTTCCAACCTCTGCTCCATTTCTGAGTTCAAATGTCGCCCTTTCCCCATCTCTGACCACCACCTTCTCTTTCAACCTATCTGGACTTCCTAAACACCCAGCTCCCCCACCCCGCACACACACTCGCAGAAATCTACATGCTGTGGACCCCCATCAATTCTCCAACCTACTTCACCACCTCCCTCATAACTCATCCTTCACCTGCCCTGATGCTGCCACTAATCACTACAACACTAAGCTTATCTCTGCTCTAGACACTCTTGCTCCTCTTCGACTCTGTAAGGCCCCACGCCGCCAGCTTCAGCCCTGGCACACCCTCCAGACTCGCTACCTGCAAAGATGCTCCCGCAGAGCGTGCCTGGAGGAAATCCCGCTCTGAAGCGGATTTTGTTCACTTCAAGTTTATTCTCCGGTCATACACCTCTGCCCTCCACTTGGCCAAACAATCCTTCTTCTCATCTCTTATATCTACGCTGTCCTCCAACCCTAAACGGCTCTGGTCCACCTTCAACACCCTCCTCTACCCACCCGCACCTCCCCCCTCAGCTGCCTTCAGCGCTCAAGACCTGGCAGACTACTTCCTCAGTAAAACTTTAACTATCAGAAGCAACATCCCAACACAAGATAGTTATCTGCCACCTCCACTCCCAGAGGTCCCCTCTGCCACCCTCTGCCGCTTCCTCCCAGCCACTGAGGAAGTCAATTCCTTATTGTCCTCCTCACATCTCACCACGTGCCCGCTCGACCCCATTCCCTCACATCTAATTCCTCCCCTCTCCTCCTCCCTCACCTCTGCTCTCACACACATCTTCAACCTATCTCTCTCCACTGGCTCCTTTCCATCCGCCTTCAAACACGCGCTAGTTACCCCTTTACTAAAGAAACCATCCCTAGATCCCAACTCTCCATCCAACTACCGCCCTGTATCCCTGCTTCCCTTCACATCAAAGCTCTTAGAAAAACTAGTCTTCACCCACCTCTCCCTGTCCTCCAATTCCCTACTTGACCCCCTGCAATCTGGCTTCCGTCCCCTACACTCAACTGAAACTGCCCTCAAAGTCACCAACGACCTCCGAACTGCTAAAAAAACACAGCCACTATTCTATTCTCATCCTGCTTGACCTCTCGGCTGCTTTTGACACTGTTGACCACCCCCTCCTTCTACAGACCCTCAACTATCTGGGTCTCGGTGACACTGCACTTGCTTGGGTTGACTATTTATCCAACAGGTCCTTCTGTGTGTCCTTTGCTGGTAACTCCTCCTCCTCATTGCCTCTATCTGTTGGTGTACCTCAAGGCTCTGTCCTTGGTCCTCTGCTCTTTTCCATCTACACCTCCTCCCTGGGCAAAATCATCAACAGCTTTGGCTTTAATTACCACCTCTACGCTGATCTACCTCTCTAACCCTGATCTCTCTCCCCCTGTCCTTTCCAAAGTCAGTGACTGCTTATCTGGCATCTCCTCCTGGATGGCCTCCCACCACCTAAAGATCAACATGTCAAAGACTGAGCTCCTACTTATTCCTCCCTCCAATGCCTGCCCACCTCCTGACTTCTCTATCACGGTGGAGGGTATCACTATCTCCCCATCAAACCAAGTTCACTGTCTTGGAGTTACACTTGACTCTGCTCTTTCCTTCATCCCCCACATCCAGTCTCTTTCCTCCTCCTGCCGATACCAACTGCGTAATATTTCCAGAATTCGGCCATTTCTTACCGCTGTCACCACAAAACAACTCATACACGCCCTGGTAATCTCCCGATTTGACTATTGCAATAATCTCTTATCTGGCCTCCCTCTGTCCCGCCTCTCCCCCCTACAATCCATCCTGAACGCCTCCGCCAGGCTAATTCACCTCACCCGCCGCTCTGTCTCTGCCGCTTCCCTCTGCGAGTCCCTTCACTGGCTCTCCATCCACTGCGGAATTAAGTTCAAAATCCTTACATACAAAACCCTCACTAACTCAGCTCCCCACTACCTGTCCTCACTAATCACCAAATACACCCCAGCCCGCTCCCTAAGGTCAAACAGTGACCTGCGCCTAGCTTCTCCCCGCATCACTCTTCCCATGATAGACTGCAGGATTTCTCACGCGCAGCCCCCACTCTCTGGAACGCTCTCCCTCGTACTGTCAGACTTTCCCCTAACTTCTCTTCCTTCAAACGCTCCCTTAAAACATTCCTATTTAGGGAAGCCTACCACCCAACTCACTGACACAACCATCAATCACTCTCACCTTACAGTCCTTTCCTCCTGTTTCCAACCCCAACCCTCCCAGATTGTGAGTTCCTATGGGAATAGGGCCCTCATCTCCTCCTGTACTGTTTGTCAAATGTTGTTCAATGTATTGTAACCCGTCTATACTGTGCTTATTGTACAGCGCTGCGGAATATGCTGGCGCTTTATAAATAAAGAATAATAATAATAATAATGTCATCTGGTTTACGCCATGTCCTTTATCTAGATTTGCTCAAGCTTTTCATATTTTTTGTTTATAATCGAACGCCAAGAGGAGGAGACGTTCTCTGAGCAAACAAGATACGGATTTGTTCTGTGTAGTTTGAAAGGGTTTTTCACACATTTTGTACAATTCATATTTTAGCTAGTCGGGCTGTAGGATAGTCACTGTTGGGCACATTTTAAAACTCCTGCTAGACTAGACAGCGTGTGCCTGCACAGAGCAGAAATGGCCAGTCTCCATTTGCCACCACAGTCCCATCAATCAGCAGCTGGGGAATAGAGAGGAAGGACCAGCAGTCCCTTCTGCACAAAGGGCCTCTGAGGTCGGATTCAAACTCCACACGCTACCAGCCCAAACAGCAAATTTATTTGCTCACAAGTGGCGCCGATCTCCACAACATGCCTTCTGCTTGCCCGCCGGACTAACCCATATAAACAGCTGCATTTCTGGCGGGTGAAAGTGTTGTCCGGGGCATCAGGTTTTATGAATTCCCCCACTCTTTATTATTTTGTCAAAAAAATCGCCTTCTTGATGCAGCATAATTTGCTGTTATATCATAAAAAGGCCATCAGTATCAGCCATCGAGAATCCAGTGACCATATAACCCCCCCCCCCCATAGTATTCTCTCAAACTTCTGGTGTTACCCAAATAATTGATTCTCGTGACAATCAGCTTTCTAGATTTTTAATATGTGAACTAAATACAAAGCAATGAGAGGGTTAAAGTGTTTTTGCTCCTAGAAATCACACCAAAGAAAAAATATATAAAGTACCTCAAATTCTTAACCAGGCATTATCTTTATACACCCCAAACACAGCATGGAGCGGCTCGGTGAAGGCAGCAGTGAAGGTGTGTAAGTGTCTGACCGGCTCACACAGCTCATAAAATGACAAACGTCCGGCCTCGTAGTCTACAAATATCCCTAATCTCCGACAGGAAAGGAGTTGAGGCAACCAGTTTGCAGTCTTGTCATGTTTCACATAACATCGATGATCTTTCCCTTTCCACCCGAAACCCCAGGACCTTTTATTGTTTCCAATACAGGCCTCAATTCCACTCCTCGCTATACTGTGATAGGCCATTCCGACCTCCCACCACCCTGATTCACTGCCCTGCACTTCCCAGCAACGTCGCCCTGAGGCGAAACATTTGGAGCTCAAAACCTGCTGATAACCATGAAATCTCTCTGGTCTTTCTGGGCGATTTTGTTTTATACCTGACCAGGAAACAGTTTTCAAATCTTGTGATACAGACACATAATTATCAGCTGTGTTTATATCCAGTAGCAAGTTGGAAACCAACTGTACATTCCGTAACATGTCTAAAGCCTCCGGTACACGGCGCCGTCTCTTTACTCCGGTCACAATCCCAGCTAGGCCTGACTGCAAGGTCACTGAGATCAGACCCACATCCAGATCTCCTGCATCATGGACCTTTATATCATGTCTCTCTGTGTCCTCATCAGCGTCACAATAGTCGTCTCTGTCAAATTCCCATCCTTGTAAGACCGCTAATGGGTCCGTCATGTCACACAGCTCCTTGATGTTATCCATCTTCCTGGACAGCTCCTCCTTCTTTATTTCCAGCTGCCCGATTAGATCTGAGACTCGGAGTAAGGCCTGCTCTTCCTGCCTGGAGATCTCACTTAGGACTCGCTTCTCCAGGGCTTCCAGACGTTTCTTGATGTCCTTAATTAGAATATTGACACCCTCTGTTACCCCAGCTGTTTTTACCTGCACTTTTCCCTTGAGCTCCTCCAAGCTCTGGGCTCTTTTTTCAGTCTCCTCTCTCTGTGAGGTCAGTTTCTGCAGAATATTTCTCAGGGTCTCCTTCTTCCTCTCAGAGGCCTCATTCAAAGTCTCCACCTGGTGTCCCCTGTGCTCTCCGGCCAGGCTGCAGGACACACAGATACAGGCCGCGTCCTCACAGCAGTAATACTCCAGGACTTTCTTGTGGACGGAGCATTTCCAGTTCCCTAGTGAAGCGGTGGGTTCAGTTAAGACGTGTTCTGGTGACTTGCTGTGGACCCTCAGGTGGTTTTCACACAAAGAAGCTTCACAATGTAGACATGTTTTCCTAGCCGGTACTGGAGAATGAATGCAGTAAGTACAGAGAATCCCAGTCTCCTCCTGCTCTGGGTGAGTTGATCGAAAACTCTCCGCTATGCTATGTAGCTTTCTGACTTTCACCAGAGACGGACGCTCCTGAAACTCTGCTCTGCACTCAGGACACGTATAGGCTCCAGATCTCTCCAGTGTGTCCATCACATCCCCAATGCAGAGCCGGCAGAAGCTGTGTCCACATGGCAGGGTCACAGGGTCTGTATAAATGCTCAGGCAGATGGAGCAGGTCAGCTCATCTCGAAGATCAGCAGACGCCATCGCTGGAAGCACAAACAGAAAATTGATTAAAATATTCCTAAGAAAGCAATTTTACCACATCCCACACACTGGGGGGGTGACAATCTACTGTATGTGTTGTAATGTAGTACTGATTCTGGCCCAGTCCCACCTAGTCAACATAGTGAAGAAACAACTTTAGGGGCAGGGTGACAGATCACAAATTTCTCAGCAGGTGGATGGAGATAACCCAATACCTAGGGGATTAAAGCTAATTCCTAGCTGCCTGCTGATTGGGTCTGCCCAAACTTCAGAGGATGCGGTGGCTCTCCCTCGGAAGTCAGTTTTTGGCTGGGACCAGCAGAGGAGGAGCAAGCCCTGAATGCTGAGGGAAGTACACAGATTTATTTTTCTGTTGATGGCTTTGACTGGTAAAAACGTAGCCGCCAAGTATTGGTATCAAGGGAAGGCCTATTGGTTAGATTGAGTCCGAATGAAGGAGGTTACAATTTATAATTTTCTTTTAGATACTCTGCTTGAAGCTGTTACTGGGAACAATAAAACAAGCCTTACAACATTTAAATGGTCTCTGCAGTGGCTATATCACACTGCTTTGAGTTTCCAATGGGACAACACACACAGGGGATGGACAGCCGAACAAAAGTAAAATATATGTCCCAGTATTACCATACTGGATAGCCAAGTAACACACAAAAATGAAAAGGAAGGGTGCAGTTACAAAACCGGCTTATATCAATTCCTGGTGGGCGTGGCAGAGATTTGGTTTAACACAGGGCTTGACAAATTTGATTTGCCCGATTTTTCCTCAGACTAACAAAGCTTTACTTTCAACAAGTAAAGATACGCCGATACCTTATTTTTTTTTAAGACAGGGTAATTCCATGTCAAAACAACCATTTATGTCATGGATTTGGTTAATTTTTGGTACATTTTAAGTTTTGTACCTTCTCGTGAGAGGTTTAAAAAATATTTTTTTAAACATTTGTCCACCGTTTGAGATATTGAATTTTCAAAATTGCCTAAAAAAACTGCCAAAATTTACTAGTCACCATAACTTCAAATGCCGTTTGCGAGATACCTATGAAAGCTACGTTAGTTGCTGCCCCATTCTGATATTTTTGTTGTTCCTCTCCTATGTCAAGGTCACCCTGACCCTTGTAGGTAGGTACAGGGTGTCTGTTCTCTGCCCTATCCCCTGATATCTGTGGTGTATTATTTCCTGATGTATTTATTGTACAGTTTCGTGCTGTATATACTCTCACGAGATCTTGGAGTTCGCAAGCTCGGCACCAGCTGGAGTGGCCTGGCATGATGTGAGGTCTGATGTGTCTGGGTATACATGTATCGGAGGTCTGGTGTATGAATATATTTATATATGTAGTCTGTTTGTGGTCAAGGTGTGTGGCAGGGTGTGCAGTGGGTAAATGTGTCTGGTCATAAATTTCAATATTATTATAAACTGAACAGGCTTTCAGCAAAATCCTAAATTATTTATTGGAAAGCGGTCACATGACATTAAACGTTTCAGTGAGTACCTGGAGAGAAGGAAAAAAAAAAAGTATTGGGGCACTCTATGTCAAAATCAACCAATGTATAAACCCTTAATATCATGTATTTGGTTAATTTTTGGTACATTTGTAACTTATCAGAAGATGTTTACATTTTTTTGTCCACCTGTTTGAGATGGTGAACTTTTAAAATTGCCTAACAATGCCAAAATTTACTAGCCACATACCTTCAAATGCCATTTACAAGATACCCGTGGTAGCTACGGTCATGGGATATGCATAATTTTAAAGCTTATGAATAGGGTTTTCATTTGATATAAAGCAGGGCACAATTGTAAAATTCCATAAATTCACATTTAAAAAAAAAAGAAAAGAAGTTTTTGGAAAAACGGATTTAAAATTTTAAAAAAAAGTCACACTAAAGGCTGGGGTCAGACCAGCGCACTTTTAACGTGCGTTTAGCAGCAAATGACGGGCAATGACGGCCAATATACGAAGTACGGTCGCACGAAAGTCCGGCTGCGCAACGCAAGTGGAAAATGAATGCATTTTTTCGAGAACGCAGAACCGCTAGTACGGACGTACAGAGTGCGCTGCGTCCACTAGCGGCGTGTGTGCGTGATTTGGAGACGTCAGACCCTGCTCATGTCCGGCCAACATAACGTCCAGACACCCAAAGTTTCCTGGTTTGGATCCATAAAAAATCACGCACAAAAATGCGCATCGTATGACCGTATTCCGTGAAAAAATACGTCAATGCGTTCAGACGCACTTTTTTACGTTCGTGTGTAAAAATTCTTTCGTTTGACCCTAGCCTTAAAAAGGTACAAGTTTTCTAGCCAGTAACTCAAATTTCAAGATGGTATCATACAAACAATAAATTATCTTGTTGGCAGTGACAAGGAATTAAATAAAATAGAAAATTCTATACCTAATAATAAAGAACCTCTTTTTTCTTGGCTAGCATGTTGGATGCTTTTGTCATCTCCTGTGGGGTTAGCTGGTATGTTCTCCCTCTAGCTGTAATTGGAAACCGTTTCCAAAGGATGAGGTTTCCTGGCATAGTGAGAACATCCGGTTTCCTAAGATAAAAGCATGATGTTGCTAGTCCAGCTGCATGTAAGAATATGGGATGCACTGATACCACTTTTTTAACCTCCCTGGTGGTATTCCCGAGTGTGACTCTGGGTTAAATTTCGCTACCGCAAACGGTAACCCCGAGCCACACTCGGGCTGCATACTCCCCTCCTCCTGCGCTCCCTCACTGTCCCCCGCAGTGCGATCGCGGCGACTTATTTCCTGGTAACGCTCCCTGCAAGTCACACGAAGCAGGGGGGCGGGACTAATACACTGTATTCCAATGTACAATGTCATGAACGGCCACTAAGTGGCACTACAGGATAAGAAACAGACCATACATAGTCTCACCCTTGTTTTCAGACAGATTTCAGTGTTTTTTGATTTATTGAATATAATTTATTAGCATTATTTTGGATAATTATTTTTGGGATAATAAATTATTATGTCGTGTTTCAAACTTTATTGGACTCAAGTGTATTTACTATTTTTTTTTAATTAATTAATTTATTTATAAAGGATTTTACCAGTAAGGACTCTTGATTTCACGGATTTCAGTGCGTGATTCCTAATTATTACAGGCTAACTATGTACAAAAACATGTTTCCTTTAAAAAAATTGAGACGCTTTTAGACACAAAATTTTGAAAAAATTAGACCGCCAGGGAGGTTAAGACAGAGTACGAGTACCGATACTTTTATTTTATGTCATGTGAACGCTTTTCAATAAGAACAGACCTCATATAAAAATGCCCCCAGTTCACATGTATATATCCCCCCCCAGAGAGATTATATATATATTGTTTATGATATTATATGGATTGTTTATACTATACCGGCCCGTTGCCTTGTCATTTTGTAATTTTATTTCTTGGACTTATTGTCTTGATATATGGTTTTTTTTCTTTACATGGGAGGGTTAGCATTGAACTTAATTGTTCTTGTGTCCCTCCTATTTCACCTGTGTTTGATTAATGTTGGTTCCTGTTGTGTATTTAATGATCTGTGATTGTTATCTCTTTTATGTTATTCGTCCTGATGAAAGTCCTGATGGACTGAAACGTCGACTATCTTGAATAAACTCTTTATTTTTCAACTTTGGACTTGGAGACTCAGTGTGCGGAATTGCTGGAGGAATATTGTTTTTTTTACCTTGTTCTGGCACCGGAGCATTTTGAATTTATACAGGGTGTGCTTGGAATATATATATATATCACACACACAGAATGCCCCCAGCTCACATGTAGCTTGCCCCCAGCTCACATGGATATGGAGATTGCCCCCAGCTCTCAAATTAGAATTTAGGACATACTTGAAAAACTAGAGAGAAATCTCAATGTATTCTTCCTGGTAAAATTCTTTGCAAATAAATAAATACTTTGATAAGTTTAGTTCATTAACTGTTTGCAAATAAATAAATTTAATAAAGACGAATAAAGCAGCTTCACAAAAAAGGTCCTAGAAAGCTTAATTAAAAACACACCACCAAATGAACTGCACACACAGAGAGCCAGACCACAACTAAGCAGTCTGAAAGGTAAAATGTTGGGGGGGGGGGGGCACATGAAGAAACAGGCACAAACAAGTCAGGGTTTGCACAGTTCTTTTACCAAGATAGCCTGCACTCGCCACACACACACACGCCGCTCTCTGTAAAAATCCTGTTATTTTTTATAATTCATTACACATAATTTTATCAACATAAATCTTAGAAAAATGGATTTGAGGGGATTAAGAAATTTAAATTTTTGTATAATACCATTGAGATACCACCTTAAAATTTGGACTGACTGGCTAAAAGACATATACAGTGGCAAGAAAAAGTATGTCAACCCTTAGGGATTACGTGGAGTTTTGCATGAATTGGTCATAAAATGTGCTCTGATCTTCATCTAAGTCACAACAATTTGAAAAACACAGTCTGCTTAAAATAATACAACACAAACATTATATGTTTTCATGTTTTTATTGAACAGAACATGTAAACATTCACAGTGCAGGGTGGAAAAAGTATGTGAACCTTTGGACTTAATAACTGGTTGACCCTTCTTTGGCAGCAATAACCTCAACCAAACGTTTCCTGTAGTTACAGATCAGACCTGCACAACGATCTGGAGTCATTTTGGACCACTCCTCTTCACAAAACTGTTTCAGTGTAGCAATATTCTTGGGATGTCTGGTGTGAATCGCTCTTTTGGAGATACTTTTGTAACCCTTTCCAGCTTCATGCAAGTCAACAATTCTTGATCGTAGATCTTCTGAGAGCTCTTTTCTGCGAGGCATGGTTCACATCAGGCAGTGCTTCTTGAAACCAGTAAACCCAAAACTGGTGTGTGTTTTTAAAGGGCAGGACAGCTTTCAGCAACACATCCAATAATATCACACTGATTGGACTCAAGGTTGGCTCACTCCTGGCTCCAATTAGCTCTTGGAGAAGTCATTAGGCTAGGGGTTCACATTCTTTTTCCACCCTGCACAGTGAATGTTTACATGTTATGTTCAATAAACACATGAAAACATATAATGTTTGTGTTGTATTATTTTATGCAGACTGTTTTTCAAATTGTTGTGATTTAGATGACGATCAGAGCCCATTTTATGACCAATTCATGCAAAACGCCACGTAATCCCAAAGGGTTCACATATTTTTTTTATTTTTTTTTTAAATAATCAAATTTGAAAGGTATGTGCAGTGGCAAGAAAAAGTGATTTTTTTACAAAAAAAATCTAATTTTTTAAATTTGTGACCTTTTACAGTTGTGTCATGTTTTAATATCAAATGAAAACCATATTCCTAAGCTTTAAAATGACACATGTCCCATAACTGTAGCCATCATAGGTACCTTGTAAATGGCATTTGAAGTTATGGTGGCTAGTGAATTTTGTCAAATTTAAAAGTTTAATATCACAAAAACAGGTGGACAAAAAAAAAAAATGTGAATTTTTTTAACCCCTTCCCGACCGCTGACGTACCATGTACGTCCTGCCCACGGGTCTCCCCATGACCCGTGGACGTACATAGTACGTCAGCGGGTTCCTAACCTCCATCCCGCTGATACTTACCTCCCTCGCTGGCTTCCATGGAGTTCTGGCAGAGAGGAAGCCTGCCCCTCTGTTTTAGAGGGGCCGGCGGGCACGATGACGTCACCACGCTGCGTGGTGACATCATCGGCAGGCGCCCACATTGAAATCAAGGAAGGGGAGGGCTCCTTTGGAGCCCTCTATCTCCCTAACCATTCACCCTACAGCAATGCTTTTTGCACCGTTGGAAAGGGGAGAGCCTCTGGAGGTGGCGGATATCTTGGATGTCAGCCAAGCCTCCAGGTCACACCCCCCACCCACTGGACATCCCCACCATATGTGTGAGGAGGTCAGTGGGCCAGTTAACCCCCTAGCTGCCAAAGGGTTAACTGAAGGTTAAAAAGCGAAAAAAAAAAAACATGTAAAAATGGGGTATTTCTATTCTCAGGACAAAATTTTGAAACTATTTAGCCGGGGTCTTTTTTGGTGGTTGTAGATTTTGGGGATTAAATTACGAAAAAGTGTTGTTACCATTTTTTCATAGTAAATTATAGGATATGATGGAAGTGATGGTATTTTCAGAAAGCCCATTTAATGGCGGGAAAAATGGTGTATAAAATGTGTGGGTTGCATAAACAAGTAAGAGGAAAATTTGACCTAAACACTAACAGCGCAGAAACGTAAAAACAGCAGCCGTCACTAAAGGACGTATTTGTGTAAAACCGCCCGGTCACTAAGGCTAGGGTCAGACGAAAGCAGTTTTAACGTGCGTTTAGACGCACGAAATCACGGCCGTGCTAGCAGCAAATGATGTCCAATGCCGGGGAACACACGAAGTACGGCCGCACGAACGTTCGTCCGCGCAACGCAAGTGGCAAACGAACGCATTTTTTCTAGAACGTCAAACCTCTAGTACTGACGTACAGAGTGCGCTGCTTCCGCTAGAGGCGTGTGTGCGTGATTGGGAGACGTCAGACGCTGCTAATGTCCGGCTAACATAACGTCCAGACACAAAAAGTGTTTTATTGATGATCTGTACAAAATCACGGACGAAAAGGCGCATCGTATGACCGCTATCGCGTATTCCGTGAAAAAATACGTCCGTTCGTTCGAACGCACTTTTTCACAGACAACGCGAAAAATGCGTTCGTCTGACCCTAGCCTTAGGGGTTAAACATCTCATGGTAAGTTACAAATGTACCGAACACTAACCCAATCCATGACATTAAGGTTTTATACATTGGTTGATCTTCCCCCAGTCTAAAGTCCCTTAAGACTTCCCGATTAACAAACCTCAATACAAAATGCACCTGTAAACATGTAACATAATGACTTTATTTCCTCCATATTTATTTTTCTGTTAATCTGTATATTTGTTTGTGTTAATATCTTGCATTTTACTATTTTGTATTTCTGTAACCACTCAATGTTCTTGAACCCAGGACATACTTGAAAACGAGAGAAATCTCAATGTATCCTTCCTGGTAAAATCCTTTATAAATAAATAAATAAATTTGACATTGAATGACCCGATACGTATAAAGTCACGTGACGCTTTCCAATAATTTAGGATTTTGCTGAAAGCCTGCCCAATTTATGATAATATGAAATATATGGCCAGACACCACATTTACCCACTGCACAACCTGACCACACACACAGACCTCATATAAATACAGTTGTGTTCAAAATGATTCAACCCCCACTGAAATTGAGTGTTTTGGCCAGTTTGACATTGATTTTGATCATTCAGTCATCTTGCTTAAAATTAAATCAAAGAGGCACGTGTAGGTCAGACAAATATAACATAACATTTATAATGAAATAACCACAAATGTCTTTTCTGTGCTCACATCATTATCAGTTTTATTCAACCCCCAAGTGACATTCAATCTTAGTACTTAGTACAACATCCTTTTACAGTTATAACAGCTTTTAAACGTGAAGCATAGCTTGTCACAAGTGTCTTGCAGCCATCTACGGGTATCTTCGCCCATTCGTCATGGGCAAAAGCCTCCAGTTCAGTCACATTCTTAGGCTTGCGCACTGCAACTGCTTTCTTTAAGTCCCACCAGAGGTTCTCAATCGGATTTAAGTCAGGTGACTGCGATGGCCACTCCAAAATGTTCCAGCCTTTAATCTGCAACCATGCTCTAGTGGACTTGGAGGTATGCTTGGGATCATTGTCCTGTTGAAAGGTCCAACGTCTCCCAAGCCTCAGGTTTGTGACGGACTGCATCACATTGTCATCCAATATCTCCTGGTACTGAAGAGAATTCATGGTACCTTGCACACGCTGAAGCTTCCCTGTACCTGCAGAAGCAAAACAGCCCCAAAGCATGATTGACCCCCCCGCCATGCTTCACAGTAGGCAAGGTGTTCTTTTCTTCATAGGCATGGTTCTTCCTCCTCCAAACATAGCGTTGATCCATGGGCCCAAACAGTTCTAATTTTGTTTCATCAGTCCACAGAACACTATCCCAAAACTTCTGTGGTTTGTCCACATGACTTTTGGCATACTGCAGTCGACTCTTCTTATTCTTTGGAGACAGCAAGGGGTGCGCCTGGGAGTTCTGGCAAGGAGGCCTTCATTACGCAGTGTGCGCCGTATTGTCTGAGCTGAAACTTCAGTACCCACATCTGACAAATCTTTTCTCAGTTCCTCAGCAGTCACACGGGGACTTTTCTCCACTCTACGCTTCAGGTAGCGCACAGCAGTCGAAGTCAGCATCTTCTTTCTGCCACGACCAGGTAGCGTTTCAACAGTGCCCTTTACCTTGAATTTGCGAATGATGCTTCCTATGGTCTCTCTTGGTATGTTTAACATCTTTGCAATCTTATTATAGCCATTGCCCTTCCTGTGAAGAGTAACCACCTCTTCTCTTGTCTTCCTGGACCATTCTCTTGACTTCACCATGTTTGTAACCACACCAGTAAATGTCTAGAAGGAGCTGAGTATCAGTCATTTTAAAGCTGCCTAATTGGTGCTTATTATGCTTTATTGCTGCTCTGTGACATCCACAGGTGTTTTCAATACTTGATTGAAAACACTTGAATGAACCTCTGTTCTTCAGAGTGGTAGTATTTAAGGGGTTGAATAATTGTGTCAATGAAGAATTCACAAAAGAAACATTTACTACTGTATTACAAAACCAATTGATGTCATTTTAGTTGCATATGGTTCTTTAAAAAGTCCTTGTAGGATTTCATTCTGAATACAATTACAAATGTACACTAAATTCCCTAAAACCCTTTACAGCATTGGGGGTTGAATAATTTTGAACACAACTGTATATTCATACACCAGACCTCAGATACATGTATACTAAGGCACATCAGACCTCAGATACATGTATACACAGGCTGTTGGCAAGGTTATACCGCAGGGACTGCGCTCTCATGAGAGCTTGCAGATCTCGCAAACTCCAAGATCTCATAAGAGTATATACAACACGAAACTCTACAATAAATACATCAGAAAAGAATACACCGCAGATATCAGGTGATAGGGCAGAGAACACAGACAACCTGTACCTACAAGGGGCACTGGGTGACCTTGACATAGGAGAAGGCTGAGGAACAACATAAAATATCAGAATAGGGCTGCAACTAACATTTTCATAATCAATTATTTGGTTGATTCATCGGGTAAGAAATTCTTAAAAGGAAGACTATCAGGTCTATTCAATAAAAGGTGAAACTCAGGAGAATAACTGGAGAAGTGAAAATTATAGGTCAAAATAGCCAAACCAGAAAAATTTGCCATTTATCTCACTTTCCAAATCAGCTATTTGGTCTAGATTGTTCTCTTCTCCTGCCAGTTCCCCTGGTTTTCACCTTTCTCTGAATAACCCCGTTTGTAAAAAAAACAAAACAAAAAAAAAAACAACAACAAACAACAACCCTCCATCCATAACTTTTGTACGTCCATATGAGCACTCAGACATGATTGAAACCAGTACAATTTGTGAGTTTCTAGGTGGAACGGTTGGGGAGATAAAAGGCTTCAAGGGAGCCTGCCCTCCCCTTCCACCTATTTTAGTGTTGGGACCAGGGGGCACTTGTTGATGAAGTCATCACGCAACATGATGACGTCACTGCGACTGCTGGGCCCCCTCAGAAAGCGCGGCAGACTCCAGCCCTGCCAGAACGCCAAGGAAGACCAAAGAGGGAGGCGAGTATCAGGAGGGAGGGAGGGAGGTTAGGAGACCCGGACGTACCATGTACATCCGCAGGTCTAAGGGAGACCCGTAGCCGTGACGTACATGGTACGTTCGTGGTCGGGAAGGGGTTAATAGTTTATATCTTTGTATGTTTTTGTTTCCTTTTAAAGCACAGCCCCCCTTCTCTTACGTAGCCCTGATGTGTATCTTTACAGCCGCATGACACAGCTTTACACAGTTACGCCGCTCAGCTTTTTCCTAATAACCCTCATAGGATCCTTAAAAAATGAGAACATATAAGCTGTAACAGCAGTGAGGGAGGTGCAGACCTGGAGACGATCACTCGCGCATTACCAGAAAGAAAACCTGGCTCCTAGATTCAAAGAAAATTTGTCCTTCCCTAAGGAAACCCATGACGTGTGGGGGACGTCCTCCACACAAAGTGCAGAGCCGAGGACGTCCCCCACACGTCATCTGCAGGGAAAGGGTTAAATAGGTTAATTACTCGTATTTGGAGAACTACTAAAAATGTTTTATTTAACTCCATAAATAACATACATTCGCTTGTATTTGCTTAACGCCTTTATGCTGTGGGGCGCACTATACCGTCCCCCGAGGGATGGACTCAACGTCGACCAGTTGGCGTCTATGGGCCGCATCAGGCCAGCCCAGCCCATTCACCGTCCCCCTGCAGCCAATAATGCGCCACACGTCAGCTGCCTAGGCTGTCCAGCGGTAAGGGGTTAAACACCAATATTTGTTAATGAGAGTGATTAAACAAAAAATACTTTGAGGCTAGGGTCAGAGTGGGGCAGTCGGAACGCGCGTGCAGGCGCACTAAATCACGGCGGCAGTAGCAGCACATAACGGCCAATGACGGCCAATATACGCAGTACGTGCGTACGAAAGTGCGCCGACACCACGCAACCAGCAAATGAACGCATTTTTCTCAGAACGTGAAACCGCTGCTACAGACGTAGAGTGCGCTGCGGCCGCATGGCAGCGTGTGTGCGTGATTAGGAGACGTCAGACGCTGCTAGTGTGCGGCCTACATAACGTTCAAACAGCCGGATTTCCCTAGACTTCTTTTTACCCCACCGTCATGAAATACGTCCAGAATTGCGCATCGTCTGACCACTTAAGCGTATTCCGTGAAAAAATGCGTGCGCACGCATCGACGTACATTTTTACGGTGGCCGCAGAAAATGCGCTCATCTGTCCCTAGCCTAAAAGAAACCAAACTTAAACATCAGCTGGGAGCGCGAGAAAAACTTAACACAGTCGTCTCCCAAGGTTTGTAAGACATCCAGGTGTTCCTTTCATTTTTACCGCTTGCCCCTCCCCCTTTGCAGTTTGAGCCTGGCACAGATCTATTTCACTCAAAACAACCTTGAAACCTAGCATTAAGGCTAGGGTCAGACGAACGCATTTTTCACGTTGTCCGTGAAAAAGTGAGTTCGAACGAATGGATGTATTTTTTCACAGAATACGTGATAGTGGTCATACTATGCGCCTTTTCGTCCGTGATTTTGTACGGATCATCAGTAAAACCCTTTTTGTGTCTGGACGTTATGTTGGCCGGACATTAGCAGCGTCTGACGTCTCCTAATCACGCACACACGCCGCTAGCGGACGCAGCGCACTCTGTACGTCAGTACTAGCGGTTTCACGTTCGACAAAATGCGTTCGTTTGCCACTTGCGTTGCGCGGACGAACTTTCGTGCGGCCGTACTTCGTGTGTTCCCCGGCATTGGACGTCATTTGCTGCTAGCACGGCCGTGATTTCGTGCGGCTAAATGCACGTTACAACTGCTTTCGTCTGACCTAGCCTTAACCCCTTAACGACGGACATGTGTCGCCCATTGGGAGGGGATTAAGGCCCATGCCTGACGGTACGCAGTTATCACGTCCGTGTCGCCGCAGTTTAACGTCCGTTGTAGCATAGAATCAGGATCAATAGAGACCCACACACTAAGTACGTGCGCACCGAACTGCGCGCACACAACGCACGCGGCAAACGGACGCTATTTAGACAAGAACGTAAAACCACTAGCACGGACGCACAGGGTGCACCATGTCCGCGTACGTTCTGTGTGAGTGATGAGATGTCAGACGCAGCACATTTGTGACGTCCAGCACCTTGACGCACACAATGCCTTTTCATATCATTTTCACATTTTTATAATTTTTCATCTTAATTTCCCATATTTCCATTTTTTTTCTACGTCCGTAAAAAAAAAAACGGACCGTGTGGGGTCTACAGTATCTTTCATCAGTGCGTCGTCTGTCCGTTATGCACGCACGGTGCGCTCTGACTGCGCTCATCTGACTTAGCCTCACACGTCAGTGAGGCATACTGGTACTTCACCACCAGGTGGCGCCGCAGGCCTGATTCAGCCCGCCCACACAGCTGAAACGTACCATTGGCTGCAGGGGGATTGCCTCAATTCAGGCCGTCTCTCTGCAGCCAACAGTGCGTGCCAGCTGCGGGGTCGAGGTAACCCATTGAAGTCAGCGGGTGTATCAGTATGTTCCACGTCACCAAGGACCGCCCACCGCGTGGACGGCAGGGTATGCCGTGCGGCGGAAAGGGGTTAAGGGAAGGCATTCATCGTATACATATGTACAGAACAACGATGGGATTAAGGTCTTCTGCTGAACTTTATATTTTCACTGTGAAACATGCATGTGATCACTGCTTGGAGAACGCGGAAAATGTAAATATTCCATGAATATCCAGCCTCCTGCTGCACGACTGAACTCCATTTAATTAAATACTTTGAGGAAAATCTAAAATGGTTTTCTTTAAAAAAAAGATTTTAAAAGTCAAATAAATCAGATTTAAAATAAAAAGGTCAGATTTTAATCCAGCCTGCTTTCTGTTATTGCGCCCCACTTCTACTCAACCTTCCACGGACCTCACAGCTGCCAGCTCTGCTGACTACTTTATCGCTACAAAAACCTAGAGCAGAAATCTCTTCTCTGCCCTCCACCATCACCCCGTCACTCCCTGCCCCCCGCTTTTACTAGCAGGGTTATTCAGGTGAAAACCAGGAGAATTGGCAAGACAATGAACAATCTAGATCAAATAGCCGATTTGGAAAGTGAGATGAATGGGAGAATTTTGGCTATTTGGACCTAGAATTTTCACTTCTCCATTCATTCTCTTGGTTTTCACCTCTCTGAATAACCCCGATAGTCTTCCTTTTCTCCGGTCTCAGAGGACGTCTTGTCACCTCATGTCCTCCTGCCCGACCACTTGTCTGCCTGACCCCATCCCGTTGCATCTTATTCGGTCTGTGCTACCAGTCACTGTCCCCACTTTGACTCATATTTTTACCCTCTCCTCTGGTGTCTTTCCTTCTGCTTTCAAACATGCTCTGATCATCCCCATCCTAAAAAAAGCCATCTTTTGACCCCACCTCCCTCTCAAACTACAATCTCTAAGTTCCCCTTTGCCTCCAAAATCTTATAACGTCTGCTCTATAACCAGCTCACCCGTTTTCTCACAGCTAACTCTCTACTTGACCCACACCAGTCCAGCTTTCACTCCCAGCGTCCACTGGGACGGCTCTGACCAAAGGTGACCACTGATTTAGCTGCTGCTAAAAAGGAAAAGGTCACTTCTGCTTATTCTTCTCGACCTTTCCACAGCATTCTACATGTTGACCACCCTCTCCTGCTCCTCATGATGCATCAGCTTGGTCTCAGCGACTTTGCTCTCTCCTGGTTCTCTTATCTCTCTTCCCTCCTTCAGTGTCTCCTTCGCTGGTGTCTCTTCACCCCCAGTTCCTCTCGGTTGGGGAACCTCAAGGTTCAGTCCTGGGTCCCCTAATCTTCTCGATCAATACGGCCTCTCTTGGCCGCCTAATCTCTTCCTATAAATTCAATCCTCATCTCTATGCCGACGACACCCAAATCTACGTTTCTGCGCCTGATCTCTCTCCACTTGTTTGATGGATCGTGTTACAGCCGGCCTATCTCCAACTGGATGACCTCCAGTTTCCTAAAGTTTAACCTCTAGTCTTCCCTCCCTCGGAAGCCAACATTCCTGCGCCTAATTCCCTTCAGGTGAACGGTGCCACCATTACTTCCACCTCACAGGCTCGATGCCTCGGTGTCCTCATATAGGGTTATTCAGAGCCGATCTGGCCACGAAATTGCACCGAACAGTGAATTTCCCATATGGTGTCATTTCGTGGCCATTCAAAAACCTGACAATTTGCCAAATTTTGGCAAACTACCAGTGAAATACGGTGCCCGTTCGGCGGCAGTGAAATACGGTGCTCGTTCGGCAGCAGTCAAATACGGTGCCCGTTCGGCAGCAGTGAAATCCTCCATAGAGAAGCAATGGTTAATCTATTCACATTGAAAAGCAGAGAAATGTCAGTGAAATGCCCTGATGTTCGGTGGTTTCATTCGACAGGTTTAATCAGGCGAATCCCATAGGCTTCAACGTTAAAAGATATTAAATATTTTTTTACGTGTTTTTATTAAATATTTGTTCAACCGTTTACTTTCAAGGGAATTTTTTTAAATAGGCGTCTTTTCTGTAACAGAGCTCTTTAGTATTATTCATAGGGTCTTTTTAGCAAACGTGTTTTAAAAGTTGGTGTTTTTTTTTACCCCTGTTCAGCGGCTTGTTGGCTTTTTCCAGCGCTCTGTCGTTTACCAGCAGATCTGCAGATTGTCAGATGGATTCGGCAGCTCGTTCGCTGCACTTTGAGATCTCTGCAGCGAATGCTGAATTCACCGCCGGGGTCAGCCAGACTCGCCGAAGTGCAGGGGACAGGAGTGCACCAAAATGTCGGTAACATTTCGGTGCACTCTGAAAAACCCTGTTAATGACTGAATGTGAGGAGTGAAGGAGAGATCAGAGTCTAACTAAATCCTGCTACTTTCACCTAAGGCTAAGGTCAGACTAATGCAGTATTAACGTGCGTTTAGCCGCACTAAATCACGGCCGCGCTAGCAGCAAATGACGTCCAATGCCGGGCAGCATACGAAGAACGGCCGCACAAAAGTTCGTCCGTGCAACGCAAATGGCAAACGAACGCATTTTTTCGAGAACGTCAAACCGCTAGTACTGACGTACAGAGTGCGCTGCGTCCGCATAGCGGCGTGTTTGCGAGACGTCAGACGCTGCTAATGTCCGGCCAACATAACGTCCAGACACAAAGTGTTTTATTGATGATCCGTACAAAATCATGAATGAAAATGCGCGTCGTATGACGCTATCGCGTATTCCGTGAAAAAATGCATCCATTCGTTCGAACGCACTTTTTCACGGACAGCGCGAAAATGCATTAGTCTGACCCTAGCCTAAATAAACATTGCGTCGTCCGTCCCTTTCTTAATCAGGACTCTGCTAAAATCCTCATCCAAGCTCTTATTATCTCCCGCCTCGACTACTGTAACCTCCTTCTCTCTGGCTTTAAGAGATCCCAGATTCTACCTCTGCAGTCTGTAATGAACCCCTGTGCCAGACTCATACACCTCACCTCCTGAACCTCTCACCCCTCGGTCAATCTCTACACTGGCTCCCATTTCCTATAGAATCCAATTCATTATATTGATCACATACAAAGCTCTCCATAACCGCGCCGCTACCTACATCTCCTCCATAACCGCGCCGCTACCTACATCTCCTCCATAACCGCGCCGCTGCCTACATCTCCTCCATAACCGCGCCGCTGCCTACATCTCCTCCATAACCGCCCCTGCCTACATCTCCTCCATAACCGCGCGCTACCTACATCTCCTCCATAACCGCGCCGCTGCCTACATCTCCTCCATAACCGCGCCGCTGCCTACATCTCCTCCATAACCGCGCCCCTGCCTACATCTCCATAACCGCGCCGCTGCCTACATCTCCTCCATAACCGCGCCCCTGCTTACATCTCCTCCATAACCGCGCCCCTGCCTACATCTCCTCCATAACAGCGCCCCTGCCTACATCTCCTCCATAACAGCGCCCCTGCCTACATCTCCTCCATAACCGCGCCGCTTGCCTACATCTCCTCCATAACCGCGCCCCTGCCTACATCTCCATAAGCGCGCCGCTGCCTACATCTCCTCCGTAACCGCGCCCCTGCCTACATCTCCTCCATAACCGCGCCCCTGCCTACATCTTCTCCATAACCGCGCCCCTGCTTACATCTCCTCCATAACCGCGCCGCTGCCCACATCTCCTCCGTAACCGCGCCCTGCCTACATCTCCTCCATAACCGCGCCCCTGCCTACATCTCCTCCATAACCCCGCCCCTGCCTACATCTCCTCCATAACCGCGCCCCTGCCTACATCTCCTCCATAACCGCGCCCCTGCCTACATCTCCTCCATAACCGCGCCCCTGCCTACATCTCCTCCATAACCGCGCCCCTGCCTACATCTCCTCCATAACCGCGCCCCTGCCTACATCTCCTCAATAACCGCGCCCCTGCCTACATCTCCTCCATAACCGCGCCCCTGCCTACATCTCCTCCATAACCGCGCCGCTGCCTACATCTCCTCCATAACCGCGCCCCTGCCTACATCTCCTCCATAACCCCGCCCCTGCCTACATCTCCTCCATAACCCCGCCCCTGCCTACATCTCCTCCATAACCGCGCCCTGCCTACATCTCCTCCATAACCGCGCCGCTGCCTACATCTCCTCCATAACCCCGCCCCTGCCTACATCTCCTCCATAACCGCGCCCCTGCCTACATCTCCTCCATAACCGCACCGCTGCCTACATCTCCTCCATAACCGCGCCCCTGCCTACATCTCCTCCATAACCGCGCCCCTGCCTACATCTCCTCCATAACCCCGCCCCTGCCTACATCTCCTCCATAACCCCGCCCCTGCCTACATCTCCTCCATAACCCCGCCCCTGCCTACATCTCCTCCATAACCGCGCCCTGCCTACATCTCCTCCATAACCGCACCGCTGCCTACATCTCCTCCATAACCCCGCCCCTGCCTACATCTCCTCCATAACCGCGCCCTGCCTACATCTCCTCCATAACCGCGCCGCTGCCTACATCTCCTCCATAACCGCGCCCCTGCCTACATCTCCTCCCTTATTAAAAATGGTTACATCCCGTCCCGAACACGTCGTTCTGCCAATGACGTGATGCTTTCAGGTCCTCGTACCCCCAACTCCCGCCTTCTCTCGAGCTGCCCCCTTGCTATGGAACTCCCTCCCCCACAAAACCAGACTTTCCCCGTCTCTCCTGTCCTTCAAGAAGTCTCTGAAAACACATTACTTTAGAGAAGCCCATCAGCTCAGTCCCTCACTCCTCACTGTACATTTCCTGCTCCTCTTCTCATTCAGCCCACACGCATACTTTGTTTCCCCTCACCTAGCGTCACCCCTCTCCTCTCAGATTGTAAACTTGTGTTATTCTCTCACATTGTACAGCGCTACAGAACATGTTAGCACTTTATAACTAGGTGTATCGGTATCACGGTGTGTACACATTATATGTAAGCTCAGTCACGTATTCCTGGACACATTACGGTTTCATGCAGAGGAGGCACAAGGAAAAGTGCTGCCCTGTAACATGTATAATTCATATGCTGGGATTCCTTACCTGCAGCGTATGGATTATACATGCTGCGGGGCGGCATTTTTCATGCAGTGCCCTTCAGCCTGAATATATCACTGGGGGGGGGCATGCAGGATGTTCAGACACGGATTTCCCAGCATTCCGCGCGCCATAATAAACACACAGCTGAATTGTGAGGGGGATGTCTGCTTGTAAAGGCTCGGTACCGGCAGGATAGAGCTGCTCCTCCGCCCCGCGTTTCCTCCCCTGTCCCGTCACAGCCGGCCTCTTCTCCTCCATGTCTGCTCTGCGACTCCAACACTATTTACTTCCTGGAAAATAGCGCGCGCAACACTACCAGGCTGCTGGCCAATCAGGATGCGAAACAAATGATCACATGGGCTCTCCTTAAACCAATGGGTGTAATGTCGTGAAGGCAGACCATCAGCAGCCATGTTGTAAGTCACGTGTGAAGTTGATTAGCGAATGAGAATGCGGGACGCATACAAAGCGTGGCTGTAACCCCCGGAATGCTGGCGGGGTTTTTCTGCAGACATCCAATCAGAGCAGGAGCCGTCTCCCAATCAGAACAGGACACACCCCCCTCTCTTCATTTTTTGTTTTGGCGCGTTAATTGCAGCAGGGAGGGTCAAACCGTCTGCACCACCTGACACACCACACCCTCTCTGTGTATGTGTCCCCATCTCTCTGTGTATGTGTCCCCCCCTCTCTGTGTATTGTGTCCCCTCCCCTCTCTGTGATGTGTCCCCCCTCTCTGTGTGTGTCCCCCCCTCCTCTCTGTGTATGTGTCCCCCTCCTCTCTGTGTATGCGGTCCCCTCCTCTTCTGTGTATGTGTCCCCTCCCCTCTCTGTGTATGTGTCCCCCCCTCTCTGTGTATGTGTCCCCCCCTCTCTGTGTATGTGTCCCCCCTCTCTGTGTATGTGCCCCTCCCTCTGTGTATGTGTCCCTCCTCTCTGTGTATGTGTCCCCCCCTCTCTGTGTATGTGTCCCCTCCTCTCTCTGTGTATGTGTCCCCCTCCTCTCTGTGTATGTGTCCCCCCCTCTCTGTGTATGTGTCCCCCCCTCTCTGTGTATGTTCCCCCTCTCTGTGTATGTGTCCCCCCTCTCTGTGTATGTGTCCCCTCCTCTCTCTGTGTAGGTGTCCCCTCCTCTCTGTGTATCGTTCCCCCTCTCTGTGTATGTGTCCCCTCCTCTCTTCTGTGTATGTGGTC